>JAGFPH010000119.1:718944-734024 GCA_018207615.1 Philaenus spumarius | reverse complement strand
CATGATGTGTTTTTAAATGGTTAGAAAAACTAGAGTCATCATAGTTTAATCGCCAACTTCTATTATGTTCGCTTAATCTAGTTTTAAAACTACGACCTGTTTGCCCTACATAAGCTGCATTACAAATTTTGCAACTTAATTTGTACACTCCACTTTTTGAAAATTTACTAATTTTGTCTTTGGAATTATTTAACATATTTCCCAGACATTTATTATTATAATAGGCAGGTCTACAATGCTTTCTCTTTTCTAATAATTTACCTACGGTAACACTAACTTTACCGATGTAATTGATTCTACGCCATTTATCTGTAGTTTCATTTTTACCATTATTATTAGGGAATATAAGTTTTTTAACATTCTTTTTTAATTTGTTTTTTAACATTTTTTCAATTAATTGACCATTATAACCATTATTAGAGGCAATCAATTTAATGCAATTAAGTTCCCGATGAAAGTCAAATTCATTCATGGGGACATTAATGAGACGGTACAACATGCTTTGAAATGAGGCTAGTTTATGGCTGATTGGATGTTGTGATGTTGTATGGATAATGTTGTCAGTAAATGTTGGTTTTCTAAATATACTAAATACATGTTTACTGTCTTCGATTTTTATTTTCAGGTCTAAAAAGTTTATTGTGTTTTCCATGCCTATTTCCATAGTGAATTGTATCGCCTCATTAACTGAATTTAAATAATTTTGAAACATTTTAAGTTGACGGTCTGAACCATCAAACAAACACAAAATATCATCTACGTATCGGTACCAATATTTAATGTTGCCCTGAAAAGGATTCCGACCGTCAACAAATTTATTTTCAAAATCATTCATAAAAATCTCCGCCAATAATGGAGATAAAGGAGTACCCATAGCTAACCCATCTACTTGTTCATAACATCTCTCTTGAAATTGAAAATAATTTTGTTTTAGACAAATTTGAATTACATTTACTAACGCTAAAGCAATACATGGGTCAACCTTAGAACTAAATAATAAAGGATTTTGTTATTATAAAAAGTAGGGGTTTCATATAAATAAATGTCTTACCCATATATGTTAGTAACAAATAGCAAAAGAGAAAGTGATATTTATTACTATATCTCAATATTATTGCAATATTTTGTACAGTTAGCCTACTTATTACATTTTAAAACTTAATTTTTGTGAATATTATCGTTAAATACCAATACTTTATAATTGACTATTTCCAATACTGTACAAATCTATATAACTGTCCACATATTCAAACATATCTGATTCTGCCTACATAATAAAAATTAGAAATGCCCTTCATGCCAGGACTGCAGAGCTGCTTCATGCTTTGTCCTAGATAGTTGTTCGAAAGATAAGGTATAATAAAATTACTAGGCCTAGTGTTTATTTAAATGAAGGGTATCTTCAAATGATAGCATTTGTGCGAACGAAAAAAATAGCTGTAAGTTAGTTAGTATTTTAAGTATAAGTTACTAGTATACAGTAATTTAGTCAAACATATTTTAATAGAAAATGAGTTTAAAAGCACTCTAAATCAATCAAATTACTAAGCATAAACAAATTACTTTGTTTTTTGTTTCAATATTCGACGATTCTTTGACGAAAATATTCGGTCATCAAACGTTGATGAATCTTTAACATGTTGTAAACTTTGACAAAAATTTTAAAAAAAGAATCAGAATAAAGTACTAAAATAACGCATTTTTTAGGTAACTTCATAAGCTCAAAATAATATACGTTTTTTCTGTTTTCATAAATATATTCCTTCTGTTCCTTTCCTTTTATATTTATAATACGATGGAAAAATTGACATGGAGTGTTGAAGCTGTGAAAACTTTAATTTTACATTATAAAAAAGTATATTGTTTGTGGAACATTCACAGCACGAATACCTACAAAAACCGCGATGTAAGGCAAAAACCTTTAGAACAAATTACAAATAGCCTAATGTTTTGCAGTCTGTAATATTGGGGTTGGCAGTATAGCCTAAATTTATGTTTTTTGTAAAACATTAAAGAGACTTTGATTATCTTTCAACTGTCATTTTGTTATAATAGTCTATAAATAATGAAAATATTATAATAAAACAAAACATAAAACCAAAATATACAGTATCTAATTAATATCCCAGTAAAGTTGATCAAAGAAATTGGACAGGTGTATAGGCCTGTATTACACTATCAAAGTTCTTTGTCAAAGATATTTGATCAAAGGTTCTCTCTTAGAGAACCTTGGACAAAAGAAATTTGACGTTTGCCAACTTTGATAAAAGATTACCTATTACACTATCAAATAGTACATCAAAGAAATTTGATCGAAGATCTTTGACAAAGAAATTTGATATCGATTAATCTTCAAAATTGTCTTTTCTCTCTTCTTAAAGATGGATTTGGTAATTTTTCTTTTAAGAATGTTTTACATTTGGTTATTGGCAGAATTCGTGCATAATCAGAGAGTAGGGAGGCATACTATACCTTGCGCAAAGATTCGTGGCGGCTGAGAGTTTAGGACGGTCGGGGAGGTGACCCTACCCTAATTAGCCCTCGCTCGGCCGATCCGGGTTATGGTCATGACTCGGCTACTGGGCTTAAGGCACAGTCGGTACAATTTTTTGCATTTCGGGATAAAGTGCAAAAATAACGTCATTTTTGTAATCTGCATCAAATAACAAGAACGTTAAGTCCAAACACGATATAATTGCGATGCTATTAAGTATTCAGTTTGTTTTAAAATAAAAGACAGTTTACAGAACAAGATATTATATATTTAAGGTTATTTACAAACTATAGCTATTTACAATTTTTTAGATGAAGTGTTATCCAGATTCTCACAGGAGCTGAAGGTGAAAGAATATCCCTGAAAAAGAAAATATGTTTAGCCACATGTAGTTTGTCAGACTAGTTATTGATCAAATAAAGTGACAAATAAAATAGATTTTCTTAATTTCGACTATTTACTAGTATGTCCTTTATCAGATATATGTGGCTTGATTAGTGCTCTTTAAATAGGCGTATGTTTAGACTTTAAATGTGTATGATAATATGTAGATAAAATATAAATTATTTATCAACTAGGGGAGACCACAGCGCGATCCGCACTCCAACCCCCCAATGGAACCTTCTAAAAACATATGTTATGATTTATTTATAATAAAGTCGTAGGATTAATAATAACCTCAAAACTAAGGTAGTAAATAATGTTAAATATTCAAATCAAATTATTTCGTATATTTTATAACGGCACTTATAATAAAGGTTAAAAGAACCAGTAAGGCTGAGGTCTATACTTAATCAAAAACCTAACCAAAAAAGTTAGAAATATAAACAATTGTTTTGTATTTTGAAATCAGCTGTTAGTATTGGTTACTCACTATCAATTACCGTATAGTATCAATAAATAGGCCTACTATTAAATTATAATATGTCTTGTTTATTTTTAATAAGGATGTAACATAGTTTGTCTTATTTTTAAATTCCACAACACAAGTTAGTTTTAATTGGTTTGTGTGTGTTGAAACATGTGTTGGTTCAATCTAGGCCTAGATTAAAATGTTATTTTGTACTAAAGCTGGACATCCGAATCAACTGTTTTATCTGTTATTTTATTCAATTGGTTGCTATGGTAATAAATGTAAATACATTCAAGAAATATATGTGTTGATTCATCAGTCTAGGTCTGACCTAAAATTATGCTTAATTTATTTTACCTTCCTTAACGGCCACATACACACAAAGTCCTCTTTGGCACTTTTGTACAATCGGCCACGCGTTCTAAAATTTTTTACGTCTTTCAGTGGTCCCTTGTTTTCTTTCTCTTCATAGAAATATTGAATCACTGCCGCAACAATCGACCGTGCCTCTATGCAATGGAGTACCTCTGAAGTCATGTTCAACACTTATAGTGTAACGTAACACAACATAAACTTATATAGATAGAAACACGCAACACTCGTATAAAACAACAAAATGCACTTGCTTTAACAACCACCCCGACTACGAACTGATCTGCATGTAAACAATTTACCAAAAACTAGTCGAGCAGGAGGATGTGTCTTTCAGGATGGTAGGACCTTTGGACCGGATGCATACACAATAACAGTGGAATGTGAGTCACCTGAACACTGGCTTAACCACCGCACATACAGTAATGGAACATCCTTTAAACTTTGTGGGTCTTCTATACCTTGCGTAAAACAGCAAAAATATGCACTTCGTACTACCGTGTTTAGGACGCCGTTTTTCAACCTAAAAAGTTGTGAAACATCTTAAATTGTTCATAAAGGCTTTGTGCTTTTGTCTTATATCTCATAATTGAAAGAAATTGACGGCAACTCATTTTAATCAACAGTTTAAGTGAGTAAAAATCTATTACGTTTAAAGCAATTTTTAGTAGTTTTAAACAATAATTTCCATATTTTAAGCTAACACGTAAAAAATATAAAGCCTTCTTTTTAACTTAAAATAGTTTCCCAGATTATTAATTTATAAATAGAATCCGAAACACGGTATTACGAATGCATGTTTCAACGATTTTGCGGCTTCAGACAGACCTTTCGTATTGAAATCATACAGCACACTCGGGAGTTTTCTTCAAGGTATAGGAGAGCCTTAAAAGTGTTGTTAGGTAACCGCGTCGACTTCAGCTTATGTAAATCCGAAAAACACTTTCAATGTACAATTTTGAATAGCTTTAGTTACTAAATATTCTTAATCTTGTTCTGTAAACTATCTTTTACTTTAAAACAAAGTGAATATTTAATTACGTCGCAATTATACCGTGTTTGGACTTAATGTTCTTGTTATTTAAACATACGCCTATTTAAAGAGCACTAATCAAGCCACATATATATGATAAAGGACACATAAATAATCGGTTAATATACAATTGACTAGTAAATAGCCAAAATTAAGAAAATCTTTTTTGCTTGTCACTTTATTTGATCAATAATTAGTCTGACAAACTACATGTTGCTAAAAATATTTTCTTTTTCAGGGATATGGTTTCACATTTAGCTCCTGTGGGAATCTGGATTACACTTCATGTACAAAATTGTAAATAGCTATAGTTTGTAAATAATCGTAAAAATATATCTTATTCTGTAAACTATCTTTTATTTTAAAACTAAGTGAACACTTAATAGCATAGCAATTATATCGTGTTTGGACTTAATGTTCTTGTTATTTGGTGTAGATTACAAAAATGACGTTATTTTTACACTCTATGGCGAAATGCAAAAAATTTTACCGACTGTGCCTTGAGCCCAGTAGGTGACTTATGACCATAACCCGGAGCGGCCGAGCGAGGGCTAATTAGGGTAGGGTCACCTCCCCGACCGTCCTAAACTCTCAGCCGCCACGAATCTTTGCGCAAGGTATAAGTTCAATACATGAGCATAGCAACATGTATGGATATGATTTGGTTCATCTATGTCGGATATAAGGTTTGCTCGCATTTGACATGCCATCAAAGACATTTACCACGAAATTTTCTGTAGTTATTTGTATTTATTGCAGAGTACTACATAAGAAGTTTCAACAGTCCTTCAGTTGTAGTCGATGAGTTTCCTCAAGGAAAACGCAGATAACAAACTTCAGTTTGGAGTTTGAATGTTACAGCTCATCAGTTTTCTTATAATTATTAAAATTAATAGTTCTAAAAAGATGGAACTAAAACCCCCCTAAACTTTAAGGCCCTCTAGATGGTTATTTTGATTTTGATTAAGCATAGCCTAGTTTATGAAACTGGCGTATTTTTTAGGTTTCTTCCGTTAAACAATATTCTGCCTTAGAATTAAATTGGTCTGCTTACTATACTTAAACTCAATATTTATCCGTTTGGCCGTATAATTGTTTGTATCTTGTAGAGTAGGCCTACAAACAGGACAAGGGCTCACCATCCATTGTAAAACACTACAAACTAGAAATAAACACACAACACAGTAAACCAACAAAATACCAACCCAAATTGCTACTAGCGGGTTGACAAGACGTAGGGGGTTTCAACTTTGCTGAAAACGCCCTAATGCCGAATACTGGCAACACATACTTGATCCGCTTAGAATTATGCGCATCAATGCTCTCCTGAGAATACTTCCGATTCTCGGAGTGGAGTGGATCGGAGCGGTTTTGTGTAGCCGCTTCTATTCAAAATCATGGAGATTATTAGCATTTTCCAAACGGGGTGGATTGAATTCGTGTAACCCAAGCTTGTCTTGGAGTGGGTGGTGATTCATGTACACATTCCCTTTGATCTGCCTTTCAATAATGAAAAATACAATTCTTTAATTTAAAAAAAACCGTTTAAATAAAAACATTGTTAAAACAGTCCACAGTTAAGGGAGTCTCTTCCGATCACGCAATAGCGACATAAAACAGAGATCCGGGGTAGTTTTCTGTTGTTAAGGGTCTGCTCCAGTAAACGAGAAAGCAACAGGAAACGCACTTCCGGTATCACTGTATCCCTATCTAAACAGTGCAATTTCTTGCAGATGAACGCTTTGACATTGCCTCATTTCAAACCATTTTATAAGTCTATCTTTTGTAATTGAGTGTTGAAAAAAAACTGAATATTCTTTATAAAATTTCGGATTTGGCTTGCAAATTACTTTTTATTATTAATTTTTTATTGTGTTAGGAAAAAAATTCAAAACTTTGTACTTACTAAAAAATGTCGGTTACTTGACAAATGAAAGAAATTTAAAAAAATGTAAATTGCAAGACGGTTGCGTATTGTGAATGGGCTTAAAAATGAGACCTTGCAAACAATTTTATAATAAAAAGTAAACGAAATAAATGGTTTGAAATTTAACATTGCTCTTATGGGATAAAAATCCATTTTATTTTTACTGGAGCAGACCCTTAAGGCTATAGCCTCCACTTGCGATTTATAGTTGCATGATTGTTTAGTTGCAATCAAAAGTAAAAGTAGAACTCATTGATTTAAATGTACGTTTGTCCACTTACGATAAAAAAATCGCTGCGATTAAATAATTTATTACAACTTGTTCTATTTTGACCGCGTCGCGACTATCGCTCTTCTCAATGACTTAGTTGCGCTGTAGCAGTTCTATTCCATAAAACTTTGATTTGTTTCACAATTGTGAATCTATATGTTATAATACTGTCAATTTGTGCTCAAAAGAGGGAAGGTTTTGGGGTAGTTCTTCCATTATATATGTTTTTGGGGTGCTGAATACGAATCTGAGGGTTGCCTACAAAATTTCGTGACTCAACATTGAAAAAAAAAAATCGAAAAAAGGAAAAATCTCATTTTTGAGCGTATTTTCTCTTACAACTCGAAAACTATAAACTTTTCATAAATAACCATCCTATTCAAAATGAAAGAACATAAAATTTCCTAAAAATTTTACTATTTAGGTTTTCTACTCCTACGAACCGTTTGGGCTCAAGCGATAGTTGGAAATTGTCGTATTTCACCTGTCTGCGCAAAAACCCACTTTTTCACTCCAAAACTCGAATTTATTATTAAAGACTATAATAAATTTTCTCCTACTTTTAAGTTGAATGCAATATAGACTGGGTTCAACTGTTCTGCCATCTCCTGTGATAAAAAAATAGTTAAAATAAATAAAACATTTAATAAACCACGTTTTTAAAACGAACTAAAAAGTATAAAATAATTTCTCCAACCCTCATACTGATTTATAAGCCATACAGATTAATAACCCCTTACAGATTTTTCTGAAAATTTGTAATTGTGAATTTTTAATAGCTACTAGGGAAGACCCCTGCGTGCTCCGAACGCCAACCCCCCCTCCAACTCCCTGTTGGAACCCGGTGTGCGCTGTTGGAACCCGTTGTGTAGTCAGCAAGGCTCAGGTCTACCCTTAATAAGAGCCTAATCTAAAAATTAGAAATACTAATAATTGATTTAAAATTTGAAATAAACTAATAATGAAAATATCAGAGACTACAGCAAATTACTCAATCAACAATAAACATTATTTATTTATTTTGGTTCAATCTAGTCGGGTATAGATAGTTGTTGCCCGTCGATACTCAGCGGATACAGCTCCATTCGTGGTGAGTGGAGATGGTGCGAAACATGTAGGCCTATAAAATGTACTTTTAAAAATTCTATTTCCTTCCAATGATTTTTCTTGTAGCAAATGGATTCGACAATCAGTGAATTTAACTAATATTTTATACAAATAATCTAATTTTTTGGGATATCAATACAGATAGGAAAGCAAGGAGAAAAAACCATTACCTTGCATAAATAATACAGTTGCCAACTACCATAAAAAATATTGCAATTTAAACTGTAGGCCTATTTGTAAAATGTTGTATTTATGTAGGCCTTAATTATATATGAAGATATAGTTACAAATGTTACCTTTTAATTGGTTGTTATTTCATATTGATTATCAAATGATTTAGAAGTTATTAATATTACAATAAAAAAATTAATACTCGCATAATATATATATATATATGTTATACGAAGATGTACGTATTTTTCCGAAGTTAAACGAATGACTATCTTCCATAAATTTGTATAAATGAATAAATTCATTGTTGATAAAAGGTTGTATTTATATTCACTTTATAACATCAAAGCAAAAATCTTATAACGTATTATAGCCTATCTTAATTTTAAAATTCATATTTAAAAAAATCTATTTCAGAAGAATACATTAATGATGAATTGTAATTGTTAACATAACCCCAAAGTACAATCTACGCTAGGTTTTGTACAGATGATGGGTGAAATCAACTGTTATATTATATGAGCGTTTGCTCTTCTTTTGTTGTTAGACAAAATACCTTGTTTCTTAAGTTTCAGTACAATTTTCTGCCAATCTTAAAGTAACACTTTTACTTAAGTTTGTCGACGCGTTTCGGAGTTCCTCCATTATCGAGACCTATTTCAGTACTCCTATTTTGAGTACTGGAATAGGTCTCGATAATGGAGGAACTCTGAAACGCGTCGACAAACTTAAGTGAAAGTGTTACGTTAGGATTGGCAGAAAATTGTACTGTAACTTATTTCATGGATCCTAGCAGATATAATTTGTATAATAACTTCACCTTGTTTCTTTACAATTAGCTGATTGAAGAACTGTAAAATAAAATCATTGCAAAGGTTTGGAAATGTTGATTTTTATAATTTAAGAAATTAAGATGACGTAAAAGTAAATAAACCTGTTAATATATAAAACTTTTGCTTTTATTTGGTATAAACTGAATGTAAATCGGTCCAGTGAAAGTCTCAGACAAACTGTCCTGAGGATTGAAAAAGTTGACTTTTTCCCCCATGTTAAATCTCCATAACAAAAGTTTATTTTTCATGTTTGACCCATTTAACGTAAATATTTTCAAAATGCTAATAACACCTGCTAATGTAGGACCGAAAACCTTTGTTTTGGTATAACCCTCATGTAAATCGGTCCAGTGGAAGTCTCAGATGAACTGTCCAAAGGATTGAAAAAGTTGACTTTTTCTCCCATGTTAAATCTGTATAAGAAAAGTTTATTTTTTATTTTTGACCCATTTAACGTAAATATTTACAAAATACAAATAAAACCTGCTAATATAGGACCGAAAACCTTTGTTTTAGTAAAACCCGCATGTAAATCGGCCCAGTAGAAGTCTCAGACGAACTGTCCAAATGTTTTTTCCTTACGGCTTTAAATATATATAGATGAAAGTACTTGTAAGGTTAAAAACGAAAAAGTGGGACGCTTGCAACATACAATTGATGCATGAATAGTTCACCTAAGTCACTAGCGATTTTATTTACTGCAAATGATATGAACTGTTCTCTGAGTTTTCTACACTCCTTACATGCGTCTCACACTTCTATTGCATGCGTCTCATGCTTTTAATCTTACAAGTGTTTTCATAGCTATTCAAAATTCAGAATCGCAAATTTTCAGCTGCGAGTTCAGCCAGTCTGTTAAGGTTTGGGCCGGAAGTTAGGCCAATTCGTTGTGAAAAGTGCGGCCGGGAGATCGAGACAGCAGGATCTCTAGACAGCTCAAGGTTTGAGCTATTGGAACGTCCAGGAAGGATTTCGAGTAAAGGATCGGGACGTAACGAAGACAACATACTGAGTGAGCAAAGCAAAGTATTTTGGTCTATTGTGAAAGTCACATTGTATTCAGAGTTTTGGGGCTATTAACATAAACGTAACTCGCTTTAGTTGCCGTTACCGTAGATCCAGTCTGTCTTGTAAAGATCAATACCTAGTAAAAGAAATAATAATAGCAGTCAAATATAAGTCTAGGCTAATGTATCAAACCATTTATAGATTTGTATTATTGTATTGTGTGGGTAAATATAGAGATAAGCATTCTATCACTGATCTACTGATGTATTATTATTGATTTGTTCCTTACCGATTTAACTAACTAGCTAACTTAGTGTTGAACCCGAATAGCGAATATAGTTGTGTAAAATCTCAACTCTAATACCACCACTATGCAAGGGAAGTACAATCTAATATTATTGACCAAAATATTGATTCAATAAATGGCTCTGTCGCCAACATTGGTGGATCAATTGGAGGCGATCTTGTGCAACATAGACAGAACAGTGAGTGATTCGTTCTGATGGTTTGAAGAAGATTGTGAAAGATGTGCAAAGAGAATTCAAAGCTAAGCTTCTAAGCTCTGGGTTGTATATTTTGAAATAGTGAATTTAAGTAAGCAATTTATTGAAGCAGCAACTGTGATCTGCACCTCAAAAATCTAGCTTGTACAGGGCTTTAGCACCAACTGAACATTCGGACTTAAAAAATTCAAAATATGTCATCCAAGGAGGGTTTTTGTTACACCGTGTCAAAAGGCACCACGGCCAGACAAATGCAAAAATTTCCTGCAGTTATGCATCATACGTCACGTCAAACTATAAATTAACTGACGTTGTCCTTTTCGATGACTACCCTGACGAAGATTGTGAATGCACCAAGTGCATATAACGATTGAGAAGAGTACAAAGAAAACAATCTGCTGCAATTATCATTTACAGAATCGATGGTGCAGTCTGTCTATCAGGAGAGTTTCCTTGGAAACTCCAAAAACAAGAGCAAGTTAATATTTATTATAATGGAAAATCTGATAATGTAAAAATTGATTTACAGCAAGCTGCGGAGGATGCTGCTATCCTAATTATCACAACAGCTCTTATGTTGGCCCTGCCAAAAGAATTTGTGGCAGTTATGTGGGAAGATATAGACCTTTTTTATTTCATCTCTCCTTGAAAAATGACCACAAGTTGTTATTTTCGCACCAACACTTTCATTTCCAGATGAACAGCCCCGAACTTGTGCCTGGATCCGCCACCTGCAAAAACCCTCAGCCAGAACCATCTAACGACAACGGCTTATTTAATAATGTAATATAATACAGTATAATAAAATGTAATAATTTTTCAAGATATTTCTTTGGAATTTCAACTTTTTTGTAACAAAATTTGTATAATTTTGAACTTTAAATTAAACGTTATTATATGTAATTTGAAAAAAATCCTGTTCCTGAAGTACACGATGCAAATAAGATATATATGCAGAGAACTAGTAGAAGGAACTCACTAATTAACAGCCTTTAATAATAAACTAAAATTTTTGAGTGAAAAATTGGGTTTTTGGGGAGACAGCCGAAATACGCCAACTTTCAATTAGCGCTCGAGCCCCAACGGTTCGACGGAGAAAAAACCTATGGACCGAAATTTGTAGGACATTTTATGTACTTTCTTTTTAAATAGGACGCTTATTTACGAAAAGTTGGTAGTTTTCGAATTATAAGCAAAAAACCGCCAAAACATAAGATTTTTTACACGTTTTTGCATTTGTTTCAGTGTTGCGTCACGAAATTTTGTAGGCAAACCTCAAATTCGGATTCAGCACCCCAAAAAAACATATAAAATGGAAGAAACCAACACTACCCCAAAACTTTCTTGCTAAAAACACAATTTTACTGGATTAATATTCATTTGTTTCCAAATCGGCCTACTACAAGAGAAGAAATGCAGTGGCGTCGATAAACACGGAGGGAGTACTGCGAGCAGTTGATTCCTTTCCAACCCGTGTTGATTTGTGTCTGGAACAAAATGGATGACAATTTGAACACCTATAAGCTGTTCCAGGGAATTAACCGGTGAGCAGTTATTTTTTAAGCCTACTTATAACGTACACAAAAACTCAGTAATTCTAAGAAAAACAATATTTTTCTGTCAATTTTAAGCCAATAGAGAAATGAAAAAAAAAAATTAAAATATGAAAAATGTTGATAATTGTAAGGGCTTCAATTTGATATGTAAGATGACCCACATTGCAATTTGAAAATTTTGAGATATTGACTTTTTAAATTTCTAAAAGTTGTAAATTTTGAAACCTGCTAAAAATGTGAGAAAACCTACGAAAATTATATATTGTTTGAAAGGTCACATCTTTGTCAATGTACTTGAAAAATTTTAGCTGTTAAAAAAAATTTTTATGTCAGATGTAAAAAGATAAATGTAAACATAAGTTGTTATGATGTTTCGGGCCACCCAGTATTGGTGGTGCAAGATAAATGAAAACAAATTGCTTTAATGATCAATGTACCGAGACCTTTAAAATGGGGGTACAACACAACCTACCTTTACATTTGAAAATTTCCCAAAAACCAACCCCCACCCCAAAAAATACCCTTTTGGGGCATTTTAGAGGGTTGAAAACATTTTCCCTGACTTCCTTGGGGTCGAAATAAGGGGTTATCAGTTTAAACTAAATGTCTGAGTATTCTCGTTTCAATGCTATACAAGACGGCCACCCGCTCTGATACACCCGTGTATAAGTATAACATTCCTTGCAATTGTTTAATGGTTTTGGATTGTTTTTTGTACGAATTAGTAGGCCTAAACAAAATTAATATAAAACCTAATTATTACAGCACAAACGCAAGTTAAATATAAGATTCAATCAACATTCAACATACAAGTATACCATTCATTGCAATTGTTCAATGGTGTATTGATGGGTTTTTAATAGAGATTTATGCATTTGTAGACCCATACAAACATAAACAACTAATTAATAAAGCACAAACTAAAACAAACAAAAGTCAAACATAAGATTCAATCAATTCATACAATTATAACATTCCTTGAAATATTTTAATTGATTATGGATTGTTTTTTTGTGCGAATTATTAATCCTAAACACACATAAACAACTAATTAATTCAGCACAAACTAAAAAACAATTAAAGTTAATCATAAGAGTCAATCAACATTCAACATATAAGTATAACGGCCACATACAAACTGCCCCGCTTTTTTTGGGTCATTTCAAACATACAAACTGCCCCACAAGGTACAGGTATAAAAACAAGGGACAGGCCGGGGTATCGGCGACATTCAAACTGCCCTCTTTTCTACCTGACACAGGTACGGGATATTTCCCTCCGAATTCCCTCATACCAATAAATAGTTTGAACCAAGTTGAAACAGCCAGTATATTCGTGTATTTATTTATCTGTTATTCTTATCTAATAGGAACCGTTGCGTGCTTACTAGCATTTATCTAATAATAACCGTTGCGTGCTTACACGCACTTATCTAATAGTAACCGTTACGTGCTTACGCGCACTTATCTAATAATAACCGTTGCGTGCTTACACGCACTTATTTAATAGTAACCGTTGCCTGCTTACACGCACTTATCTAATAGTAACCGTTGCGTGCTTACTCGCACTTATCTAATAATAACCGTTGCGTGCTTACTCGCACTTATCTAATAATAACCGTTGCGTGCTTAGACGCACTTATCTAATAATAACCGTTGCGTGCTTACGCACACTTATCTAATAGTAACCGTTGCGTGCTTACGCGCACTTATCTAATATAACCATTGCATGCTTACGAGCACTTATCTAATATAACCATTGCATGCTTACGCACACTTATCTAATATAACCACTGCGTGTTTACGCGCACTTATCTAATAGTAACCGTTGCGTGTTAACGATTACAAAACTTCATAATTTCGTGAAAGTTAGTTTTGTTTTATGTTGTATTTTGTACATACATCCCGAATACTGACTAACAATAATCTTTAATAATACATTATTAATTTTATTATAATGAGACAAATCCTAATAAACTTTTGCCTAAGGATTATCTTATTTATCCCACAATAAATGTTATATGTGGATGCTATGTGTTATCTGTTGTTGATATTCCTTTTATGAGACATACATGCCCCAGTGGTACTGTACTGAAAACATATATATTTCAGTGAATAAATAACCTTCTAAATCCATACCATAGCTTAAAACCAATAAAGTATATTTTATGTTTAATACAACCTAAAAGCATCCGTTTAGAAATGGTTAATTGTCTTAACTATCCAAACCATTTTACTACAAAATGTATTTTTCAATTTAAAACTGTATATAAAATGTATCGTAAATGAAATGTATCGTAAACCCGTTAAATGAAATAAAAATGGCGGCCGCACCTTTTCTCTCAGTGTAAGTTGTTTTCCAAAACCAGTTTGTTGCTTATTTGCAAAACAAGTAAAGGAAAAACATTTTATGAATAATAATGAGAATAAAAAGACACACCATAAAAATTTATCGAGGTTAGGATAATTTGCAGTAGATTTAAATTTGCAGCAAGTGACATATATATTGTATGGACGTTATTGACATTAATAAAGCAATTCAATATCAATAATAATATATTTTTTTATATTTATAACTGATATATAGATTAAATTATTGAATTGCATATACAAGTGTAAATATTATCCTTATTATTAATTAACATTGTTTTTATAGATGTTACTATTAGCAGCGGTTACTATTAGATAAGTGCGCGTAAACACGCAATGGTTATATTAGATAAGTGTGCGTAAGCATGCAATGGTTATATTAGATAAGTGCGCGTAAGCATGCAATGGTTATATTAGATAAGTGCACGTAAGCACGCAACGGTTATTATTAGATAAGTGCGCGTAAGCACGCAACGGTTACTATTAGATAAGTTCGTGTAAGCACACAACGGTTACTATTAGATAAGTGCGAGTAGGCACGCAACGGTTACTATTAGATAAGTGCATGTAAGCACGCAACGGT
>JAGFPH010000119.1:703087-716578 GCA_018207615.1 Philaenus spumarius | reverse complement strand
TAAAATAGATAGATTAAAAATAGACACTTAGATAAAATAGATAGATTTAAATTAGCAAGGTCACGACAATGACGGAAGCAGTCTCACATAAAATTTTATTTTGCATACTAAATAAATAACTTTTAACTCAAATTTATAAAATTACTTCTACAGAAGTGTGATTATGACTGCCTCAATAAGTCATGTATTACTCCACAAAATCCTGGTGCATAAACTCATCCACAGAATAAAATGATCCAGACAACAGAAGTTGTCTGAGGCTGTTTTTAAAAGACTTAGATTTTTTTAATTTTTGTATCTTGTCTGGGAGTTTATTAAAAAATCTAGCACCTGCTTGTGAAGGAAGTTTACTATACAGATTTAACTTGTGCTGATTAACACGATATTCACAAGCATTTCTGGTGCTATAAGTGTGTACATCCTTGTTCAGCACATGATCGCACTTAAACTTAAAATATAAAATCACTTCCAGTATATAGATACTTGGAATTGTAAGCACTCCCAGATCTTTAAAATCATTTCTACAAGTTTGTAATTTGTTTAATCCTGCCACAAGCCTAATAACTTTTTTTTGCAGAACAAACACTCTTTGCATATTTTGAACAGATGAATTTCCCCAAAGTAAAATTCCATAGTTCATGTGCGGATACACAAGCCCATAGTATGCCTTTAAAAGAATTGGAGTTTTTCAATACTGTTTTAAATTTCGTAGAGCAAATACTCCTGAACTAATTTTAGAACTGATGCTGTTTACATGCTCATTCCAAGTTAGTTTGTTATCTATAAGGAGACCCAAGAAATTTGCTGAATTTACTTCTTCAATTTCTCTTTCTCCTATGAAGACACTTGGTATCTGATTGTAGCTTTCCTTTAAACTAAAATGCATGTAATTTGCCTTATTAAGATTAATTTTCAAAATGTTTTCCACCAGATACTGATCTGTGGCATTGACCTGTAAGAAAGCCTTCTGTTCTAGGATTTGCAAAGAGTTAGCTTTAAAAGTTAAAGTTGTATCACCAGCAAATTTAATTAATTTATCCACCGTTATTGTTGATGACATATCGTTTAAGTAAATTAAAAATAATATCGGACCAAAAACTGATCCCTGTGGGACACCTTGATTTATCTTGGCCAGTTTTGACAGCCTTCATGCAACGGTAACGCGTTGTGATCTTATGCATATAAGATTCGAGCCACATTAATGGCTGCCCTCGAATTCCATAATTTTTACATTTCATAAGAAGTAATTTGTGAATAACACAGTCAAATGCTTTCGAAAGGTCTAATAAAATACTTAGTACTTTACTTTCCACTATAAAGTCAATTTTTATCGACTATTGCATCTATTGTATATTTCTTCTTTTGAAATCCATATTGGCCTGGAAAAAAAATATTAAACCTGTTTAGAAAATTCAGGAGTTGTGCCAAATAAAGCTTTTTAAAAACCTTAACACCGGCAATAAAGAAATCGGTCTATAATTATTTATCTCATCATTATTTCCTTTTTTAAACAATGGCAGTGTCTTGGTAATTTTTAGACGGGTAGGAAATTTACCCTCAGAGAAAGAAGAATTACCCTCTTTACCTCAGAATTACTCTTTACCAAGAATTACCTCAGAGAATGTAATACCCTCTAGAGGTATTACAAGTACGTCCGAGCACTGTTTAATGAGCCATGATGAAACTCCATCAATATCAGTAGCTCTTTTTTTTTCATTCCGCATATTGAAAGTATCTTCAATACACAAATTATTGCGTGCTTCGCACGCCAACCCCACGGTAAAATCCACCACATGGCTTTGAACCGGGTACTTTTATGGTATTTTACGTTTTTATCGATTTTAGGGGAATCAAGCGAGCTATAAGGTCGCGTAAAAAAAAACAAAATGTGCAGAATAACAGCCTACATTTATATGTTTAGAAAAAACTAAAAACATTAATTCTCGTAGGAAAATCTAAAAAAATAGTTACTTCCAGTCAAAAAACGTGCTTCCGGTTGTTGGATTTTTTTGGCTAACGAACTCGTCCGAGCGACATACACAACGATCATGTGTACCAAATTTGAACCAAGTCGGACTTAAAATTCGGCAGCTAGAGTGCGAACACATATATACATCATTATTATTGGTTTTCGCCATTCCGAATATTGTTAAATGATAAAATCAAATATTAGACTTACCGTCTTCAATATTCCATTTATTCGTCGTTTAGAACGACGGCCGTTTCGGTTATTCAACCATTTTCAAGTCCATTCGGTTTCCCTTCGTCAATTTTGAACACTTACATAAATAAACATGAAAACACTTAACACAAAACATTTACACGCACACACGAGTTAAAATTGTTCCTGAACTACATCATCAATGAACCGTACAAGGCTAGGCAACTGCTGTCTAGCATTAAAACAGAGTAAAAATTTTTTGGTTTAACCTAAGAATCGGGTGAAGTTTTTTTGGTTTAACCTACGAATCGAGTGATATTTTTTTGGTTTAACCTAAGAATCGGGTGATATTTTTTTGGTTTAACCTAAGAATCGGGGTGATATTTTGGATGTTAACCTATGAATGCAGAAGTAAATATTTATTTTTCAGCTAACATTTATCAATTTGTAATTATATTACACATTTTTTAATGTTTTTTAGTTTGAGATGTTCGCATTATATTTTTTCAGCCGTGCCACATGCACTATGTCTGATTTTAATCGTCTGTTATAAAATCAACTATATAACCACTGAGTTTAAATATTGTTTGGTTTTATGTTTTATAGTAATAAATTTTAATTTTTAAAACATATCAGTTGTTTTTCAAAAAGGTTTTACCAGATATGTATTCAACTAATCTTTCATTTTTTTACAAAAGGCTGTAATCACAGAAAAATTACCCTGTTTTGTTTTCTTTTTTCTATAAACAAATTGTATTTTTATTAAGGTGAAAGTCTTAAAACTTATATTATTTTTTCACAGTTTTGAATATTTTCATTTATAAGTGGTGATATATTAATAATGAATTTAGTTTAATAAAGATTTATATTTTCTAATCCATAACATGAATAAAAAAGGCGATTTACCTACCACTGACTTGAAATATATTTACAACCGCTGAAAACCCTAAAATACTTAAGGGTGTGCAAAACCATCATGAAAGAGTCCAATAAAGTCCTCTAAAATATAACTTATCTTTAGTCGAATTTTGAAGAAATGTTTTCGTAGGGGACAAAAATTGTAAATTATACATTTTTAAGAGTTTAGTCAGCATACGTTTATTGTTTATACTTGATTTATATAATAAATAAGAACGCATTGACTTATGTTATTTTTGAAACATTAAAGTGCAGTTATATAATTTCTAAGTGGTTCACTCAATATTACATTCTTTATTTTCAAAAATCCCGAATAAAATGGACTCTTGGTAAAACAAACGTTCCATATAGCTGTTATTCAACTGCAATATTTAAGACTTTTAACAAGTATTTTGAAATCATACAACAACTATAATATCCATTAACTATTCATTAAAGTAGTGGAAATTAGAAACGTTGAGGTTGACTTCGGAAATCTTTCATAAATAGGATGGTTATTGTTTGATGGATATTAGTATTATTTTGTAGCGTTTAGTGTTTAGTTATTGTAATGAATGTAATAATTGACTTCCAAGGTTTTAAGAATAATTCTAACGAATTTATAATAAAGGAGTTAGCAATAACATCTACAGATAGGAAATATTGTCAGCACTATATTGTTGGACCGCTTTTCGAATTTAATACGTTATCCAACTTCAGGAAAAGAGAATGTAACTGGTTAACTCGTAATTATCATGGTTTAAAGTGGGGCGACGGTTCGACCAGTTATGAATCGTTGATAATAGAATTAAAATGCATCTGTGAAAAAATGAATATTATTTACGTCAAGGGTAAAGAAAAATGTGTATTTATTGAACATATTTTGGAGAAAGAAGTTATAAATTTAGAAGATTTACATTGTCCATCTCTTGGACTTTTAAACTCGAACGAGACATTTAAACGTTGTTTTTTCACAATAGTCTAACTAAATTTGTGTGTGCTCTAAATAATGTTGAAGTATTAAATGATTGGTTTAACAAAAATGTACTCAACAGAAATAGTATGATTCAAATAATAAAAACTTGATTTTAGTGGAAATTATTGTAATCTGATTAGATATGCTTGTAAATTATTTTAGACTGCACTTGTTTTATAAAAACATGAATAAATGTAAGTTTTCCAATATTAATAACATTAAAAAAAATATTACTATGCTGAGGTGTGTTTCTGAATTAATTATATGTAATTTTTTTGATGTAAGTATTGATAAATATATTTGTATGCTTTTAAGCAAATAATGTTTTCCTACAAAAGTTTAAGTGTTATTATTTGATCCCGTTATTAAAAATATTATTTTTTCACAGTTTTGAAAATTTTAAATGGTAAGATTTTATTATTATATACAAATAAAATGTGATACAAATAATCAAAACTTGATTTTAGCTGAAACTATTGTAATGTGATTAGATATCATGCTTGTAAATTATTTTAGACTGCACTTGTTTTTATAAAAACATTAATAAATGTAAGTTTTCCAATATTTAATAACATTTGTAAAATAATATTATGCTGAGATGTGTTTCTGAATTAATTATATGTATATTATTTGATCTAAGTATTAATAAATATTTGTAATTCTTTAAACAAATAATGTTTTCTACAAAAGTGTTAGTGTTATTATTTGATCCCTTTATTAAAATTAAGTAGTTGAAATGATAAAGTCTGACAAATGGTAAGATTTTATTAATATAAAATACAGTACGCAACATAAAACAATAATTACCATTAATATAAATTAGTATATTGCAAATACTATGTTTAAAAATTTCATCACTACCAAATTGTAAGAAAATATAATGTAAATGGTTAACTTAAAAATTATCTTGGTTTAAAATGGGGATAAGGTTTAATAAATTACAGGATGTTTATGAAGAGAGTTGAAATTTATCTGTGTAAAATTAATATTATTCATGATTCTTGAGTTAGTTACCAAACTTTTATAAAATTTAAGTTAAACCAAAAAACAAATTGACCCAGTTTTTATGTTAACCAACAAATGTTTACCCAATTCTTATTGTTAAACCTCTAATTTTTACCCCAACTCTTAGGTTAAACACAAAAATTATACCCAATTCTTAGGTTAACCCGAAAAATGTCACCTATTTTTTATATAAACACCAAATGTTTACCCAATTCTTAGGATTAAAATTAAAATTTTTACCCAATTCTTAGGTTAACAGCAAAGATTTCACCCAATTCTTAGGTTAAACCATAAATATTTTACTCTTCTGTTTTAATGTTAGAAATTACATTTTGTATTTTAAACAAATTATAATAACATTTACAAAAATATCGTCAAGTATTTATCTCTAAAGAAACATTTTGGAATAAATTTCTTTCTTTTTTAAAACTAAAATATCGATCAGATATTATTTTATTTAGTGAATGGTTTTGAAAACAATATTTAATATTACTACGCTCATACAAATAAATGCTCAAATTTGGATATTTAAAACTCATATCTCGGATAGGGGTTCTCATCAAATCAATATTCTGTAGACACACCAAAATTTTCACGTAATGTTACAAAGTTTCCAGGATAATGTTAGGTTTGAGTCAGGGTGACTCTTGCGTTAGTGACCAAATTTTATAAAATTTAAGTTAAACCAAAAAAAATTCACCTAGTTTTTAGGTTAACCAACGAATGTTTACCCAATTCTTATTGTTAAACCTCTAATTTTTACGCCGACTCTTAGGTTAAACACAAAAATTGTACCCAATTCTTAGGTTAACCCCAAAAATATCAAATATTTTGCTACCCAAAAAGGATTATTAGAATGAAAAATTCATAAGTTAAATAATAATATAATTTATTTTGTACATTATATTTACAACCGACACAAGACTATTCAGAACCATACACAATAACACGAAAAATTACAACAGTCAAATAAGAGTTAGAAATGAACAGATACGGACGATTAAAATCAGACATAGTGCATGTGGCACGGCTGAAAAAATATAATGCGAACATCTCAAACTAAAAAACATTAAAAAATGTGTAATATAATTACAAATTGATAAGTGTTAGCTGAAAAATAAATATTTACTTCTGCGTTCATAGGTTAACATCCAAAATATCACCCCGATTCTTAGGTTAAACCAAAAAAATATCACCCGATTCTTAGGTTAAACCAAAAAAATATCACCCGATTCTTAGGTTAAACCAAAAAAACTTCACCCGATTCTTAGGTTAAACCAAAAAATTTTTACTCTGTTTTAATGCTAGACAGCAGTTGCCTAGCCTTGTTAGGGTGATAGAAGGAATTTTAGGGGTGGAGGGATGAATTTTTGGACCTGGGGCTGGAAAAAGGGGGTGGTAGAAGGGTTTTGCAGGGGGATCCGGGGGTGGTAAGGGGAATTTTCTGGTTTGGGGCGGGAACAAGGGGGTGGTAGGTGGTGGGAGGAATTTTTGGGCCGGGGGGCGGGAAAAGGGGGTTGTAGGAGGCATTTTTGGGGTGGTGGGTGGATTTTTTGGGGCAAATTTTGGGGTTGGGGGAGACCCCGGCACACCCTGGAACACCCTGCGGTATATCCATCTTATTCCCTCTACTGACACGCCAAGGGTCAAGACCTGAACAGCGTGCTGCTAAATTCTCTTTAACTCCATTTTTTGGGTACACAAAAAACTGAGGAGAGCCTTCGGGACAACCATCATCAGATCTGAATACTGCACCAACGTCATTTGCTGTTGGTAAGTTATACCACCTTTGGTCTCTACTTCTGTCTGTATAAATAACCATTCGCACGTTTTTTCGTTGATTCTGAGGAGTTTCTTTGATAATTTCTCCCATTGTTTTGAAAGCTTGGGCATAAGGGTTTATTTCACTTAGTAAAGTTCTCTCATAACGGTAAAGTCTCAACCCATATTTTGTGGTGCATCGTGTCTCATTTTAGCTGTTTGTTGAGTGTCATAAAAATAAATTTGAGCATATTGGCTATTTGTGTCATCACCTATATTTTGATTTACCGGTATTCCTAGCCTATGATGAACTAGGGCATTAACAATAAAAACATAAGGTCCACCGTGGTTAGGATTAATCTTACTAGGTACTGGTGCTTACCATAGCCAAGGCATTATTATAGTTTCTGCTAAAGGTTTTGAAATGTCTCGATCTGTCTGTTACCAGTAATCATTTCTTGTATCAATTCGTTTGACCTAACAGTTAGCAAGTTAACTTTACCACCATGAAAACACGATGTGTACATTCTTCTCGTATTTGTTTCACTTTCAAAGTAAGTTGCATAACAGAACTGGCAAATATTATTCATTTCTCCAAGTGTGTACTCGTCTAGATTTTTATTGTTAAACCAGACCTCACTTCTACCACAGACCAAGTCTTCTCAAACGCACAAGATCTCTTATTAATTGCATTCTCCTCCTGTTTCAATATTTCTTCTTTGAACTCGAGGCATTTTCTGTTCTTTGAACAAAACTACCAACGAAGGGAATCGGACTTTATCTGTTTTACATTAAGAAGGTTCCTATAACCTCCTAAATCATATAAAAATCATTATTTACTAAAGCAGCTGGATTAGTTTGTTTCTTATTATAAACAGCTGTTTTGTATAGGAATGTTTTTATAGCCTCCTGAATACTATAAACATTATTATTTACATTAATATGTTATGTTTTGTTTATAATAAAGGTGTAGGATTAATAATAACCTCAAAACTAAGATGGTAAATAATGTTAAATGTTCAAATCAAATTATTTTGTATATTTTATAATAGTAGTTATAATTATTTAATAATTGTTTCATATTTTGAAATCAGCTGTTAATATTGGTTACTCACTATCAACTACCGTATATTATCAATAAATAGACTTACTATTAAATTATAATATGTCTTATTTATTTTTAATAAGGATACAACATAGCTTTTTCTTATTTTTAAATTCCATAACGCAATTTTTATTGGTTTGTTTGTCTTGAAACATACGTTGATTCAGTCTAGGCTTAACCTAGAATTAATTTTGATTTTAATTTTAATTATTTACTTGCACGAAAGCAGCTGGGTTATTATAATCAGCTGTTTTGTATAGAAATGGTTTTTTAAATTCGTTCCATGTTAATCTTATGGAGAAAACTCGACCTTTGAGATTAGCTCACACCATTAAGGATAAGAATGTTTGATATCTAAAACCTTATTGCAAAACTAAAAAATGAGACGAATTTTTGGACACCTCAAACTTTAAAATTGGTCTAGAAATAAGGGAGGAGTTGTGTTTACAAAAAACTGCTTCACGTATTAGCCTATATATAAGGATGTGTGGTTCAGGATTTCATTCGATCGTTGTGAATTTGTCGACACAGTGCTTTTCAACCTTTGTAACCATTATTATAAATAAAATATAACATATGTTTTTAGAAAGTTCCATCGGGGGCTGGCGTGCGGAGCACGCAGGGGTCTCCCCTAGTTTTGGTTATATTTTATAACTTGAAAATTGCCTCTCTTTAATATAAAAATAAAAAATCTCTGTCCTAATCAATCGTCATTGCCTTGATAATATCATAATATACAATAATCTGTTTGCTTTGCTTTGCCGCGAGTCACCACGGTGGTTGGTGTGAACAGGGGGTGGACCTATTTTATAGCTTAATCATATAGTTTTTATAATAATTATATCCCCTTATTCCCTTCACTTACCTAAGTTTGTAAAATTTACTCGCAAAATATCCCTTAACTTTGAAAGCAAGGGAAATTTCTCTCCGTTTACGTGGGAAAATAGTTAAGGGGATTTGTCAGATCCTTATAATCTCATTCGTTGTCCGCCGCTCGGGCAGTTCGGTAGTGGTCGGAAATGTTCGGCCGAGTTTGAAACAGTTGAAACTCGGTATTACTTCGGGATTTTCGTGCAACGACAAGCAGATAACTAGTTCGGCAAAATGTAGAGAATGTAATTGTTCAGTTCGTTCATGTGGTCAGTGAAGTGTCTAGTTAATTTTAATTTAACAAAAAATATTAACCTGGATTTCAACCTCTAGTTGGTGAGATCAAGTAAGTTTTGAATGTAGGTTAAGATATTTTATAGTTAGATGTTGTTTTGAGGTTAACATTGTCAAATAGGATTAACGTTTGGCTAGAAGTTTCAATTTTAAGAATCAAAGTACGAATTATTATATTTTTGTTTTGTTTAGAATAACACGCAAGTTGGTTGTTTTTAATTTGAATTAATATGTGGCCTAATCATAGATGTATGTATTACGAAAATGCAATTTAGATTACTTTAATCTAGGACATGTAGGTATAATTCATTAATTATTCCATTTTAGAAAATAATAATTAATAAAACGCACGCTCGGTATAATACTTTCTTCTCAAGTTATTTTTACATAAGTTGAAATCTGTACGTGGTCTTTTCTAAGAGCCAGATGATCCCAAAGCGCCTCTAAAAAAAGGAATGGCAAGTATCCAATTGAAACCTGTGACTTAATCTATGTAAAATGTGTAATTAAATTCGTAGTTTTGGTTTGTACGGTAAAAAGTAATAAGAAATTTTCGTAGGCCTGTTTAACTATAAATAATTATAATTCATGGCAATAGGAAGGTTAATTTTGTTATTCTTGGCTCCAATGTCTATGCGTGAATCATTTTAATGTATATTTCCGTGCATCATATTAATGTATATTTTGTGTGAATCATATTATACAGTAATGTATATTTTTAAAAGCATTTTAATATGATTGAAGTTATTATATCATCGGCTTCATTCCAGTTAAGAACCGAGTAATTTTCGCTGTTACATTTCATTTCAATATATATATATATATATATATTTACTCATGGTTCATTTTAAAGAATGTGAGAATGCGATTTACGTTTTCTAATGTAAAATTATATTATATTTTTTAATATGTTACTAATTACATTCTTAGTTTCCCCATAGGCTAAATTAGCGTTATTTCATATTTCAACCAAAAATAATTTATGTCCTAAGGTTACTTTGAGGGTAGTTTTTTTACAATATTACAACTAGGGGCCGAATGATATAAATATCAGTGTCCAGCCAGTTTCTGGCAAAAAAAAAAAAGAAGAAAAAAAAGTTACTTAAACCGTACGAACATGTCATGTAGGCCTAGTAAAAAAATAGGCTTAACCTCAAAATCTGATATAGGGTAACAATAAAATTATCATAAAGCTTCTATGAATGAATTATTTTGAATATCCAAATAAAAAAGTGTTTCACTTTAGGCACAGTTATCGGTTTATTTACTGCAAAGTTTAGAAAACCACAATTATCTACTGTAAAAATACAGATTTAATTTTATTATTAGGCCTAACTCTCCTCACACGGGGCATAGCGTAGCGAAAGTTTTTTAGGTTAGTTTTCAGGCGCATTTTAAAGATTTTTGGAAAGGATTTTTCAAGAAAACATTTTTTAATCCAAGATGGAAATATGTATTGTTTGTGTATGACAGAAACTATGAGCCCTTGTTAAAAAACCTTCGGCATAAATATATACCAGTATTATAGATAGAAGCTAATAGGGTTGTAAATTTAAACTGTAGGCTTTTTATTCAAATATTGTTGTCTTAAAGTAGCTTTAGAAGTATCCTACTTTATAAGTAAAGGGGTTTTACTTACCTTTTTACTTTAAAATGTGTTACCATTTTACCGGTGATATATAATATAATATGTAAAATAAACAAATTATTTGAAGTTTCAAAATAATCTAAGCTAAAAAATTGCTTTTAAAAATAGCCTATATGGATTTCAAATGCATACTTTTTACTTTCTCACTATACTATAGTATAGAGAAAGTATAGTGATCGCAAAAAAAATCGATGTTGAGATTTTTGTGGAAATATCCGTTTTGGGACCCCCTGAGTCCAAAAAAGTGGTTTTTACAAAATGTCTGTCTGTATGTCTGTATGTATGTCTGTATGTATGTATGTATGTCTGTATGTATGTATGTATGTCTGTATGTAGACAAAGCTAGAGAGAAAACTATTCGATCGATTTCAACCAAATTTGCACCAGACATGTCCAGTACGCCTGTATAGATGCACGAAAAAGGGTTTTGAACAATTTTGAAAAACAACCCCCTTTTTGGCCAAAAAACCCCCAAAAATACAGTTATTATTTTTTTATAAAAAAACGGCTCTAACGATTTTGATAAAATTTTGCTTATTTGTAGCCTTTAATGTGCCCT
The DNA here is from genome assembly GCA_018207615.1 of Philaenus spumarius. Lineage (NCBI taxonomy): Eukaryota > Metazoa > Arthropoda > Insecta > Hemiptera > Aphrophoridae > Philaenus > Philaenus spumarius. The sequence continues at coordinate 705,302 of JAGFPH010000119.1, read as the reverse complement.
ACGATATACAGAAACCCGCATCTTTCTAAAAATTCTCGTTTAGTTAGTAATAATAATAATAATTGATTTTTGGGGGTTTTTTGGCAATAAAGGGGGTTGTTTTTCAAAATTTTTCAAAACGTTTTTACGTGCATCTATAAAGCCCTAATTGACGTGTTTGGTGCAAATTTGTTCGAAATCGATAGAATAGTTTTCTCTATAGCTAATAATAATAATATTTATTAGTTAATCGCCTACTTTAATAAAAGTATACAAAGCTAGAGAGAAAACTATTCGATCGATTTCAACCAAATTTGCACCAGACATGTCCAGTACGCCTGTATAGATGCACGAAAAAGGGTTTTGAACAATATTGAAAAACAACCCTCTTTTTGGGCAAAAAACCCCCAAAAATCAGTTATTATTTTTTTATTAAAAAACGGCTCTAACGATTTTGATAAAATTTGGCTTATTTGTAGCCTTTAATGTGCCCTACCATATTAAAAAACCAGCATCTTTCTAAAAATTCTCGTTTAGCTAATAATAATAACTGTTTTGGGGGGTTTTTTGGCCATAAAGCGGGTTGTTTTAAAAAAAATTTCAAAACCATTTTACGTGCATCTATGAAGACCTAATTGACGTGTTTGGTGCAAATTTTTTCGAAATCGATCGAATAGTTTTCTCTCTAGATAATAGTAATAATAATAATAATATTTATTAGTTAATCTCCAACTTTAATAAAAAAACACTCCTACCCCACCCTACAAGTCACAGTGAATCTGTTTAGTAATTTAAATGTATTTGTGAGAAAGTATGTGCTAGTTCCTGGTACCGTTTATTAGCTATAAATTTCATGTCTTTGACTTTTTAAAGTCACTCTTTTTAGTTTACAACAATGATACAGTTGTCGTAACTGTAATGTGTGGTTTTGTTTTTAAGACTTTCTAACTAAAATAATTAACTGAATAGATTTATTTGAAATATTATAGAAATTACGAGAGAAATAAAACATAAAAAATGCAGGTTAAAGTTCATTTATTTTAGTTATGATTACACTAAACAAAAAAATCAAACATATTTTGTGTACGATTGCAATTTTTTTCTTTTTGGTACAATAGGAGTTTTTAGTGCAAAAGTAACCAAATTGGCTGAACTTTGACCTGAATTTTATACGGTTTATTTCTCTCGTAATTTCTGTGATATTTCTTTCCACCCGTTTTTCGTCTTTAGGCTCAGTTAAGCGTCTTCTTTCAGAGTATGAATGCATTTTTTCGCTATTTTTAGTCATGCTCTCCTACACATAGGCCTATGCCTTAGGGTTTTCCATTGGTCCTTGAACCCACAGGAGCGGACGGGACTTTTCAAATAAGGGGGGAGAAAGGAGTGTTATGACTTTTGTGAGGGGATTTGTATATTCGTCCTTGAAGAGGACACTTCTGTTTATTTTAACACTAGGTCCTACTGTACGATAGAGAAAATGTTTGTTGTTTTAATTCAATCTGACGTTCAGATTACAGCATTAAATACTATTACGACTATCAATAATCAATAATAATAGACTAAGAAAGTCTAAAATTACATAATAATCAAATTTTAAAAATCAACAATTTTAAATATTTTTAACTTTGAATAAATTTAATAGGCCTAATTCTTTTTCGATTTTCTGGTAGATTTTAATAAAAAAAGGGTAAAGATGGAGAACGGCGTGACCACAGGTTTTTTTTTCAAATTTCTTCGTATTATGAAAGAACACGTTAAACTGATTATAAAAACAACAAAAATATCCGCTGGAAATACAAATTACAGAAAATACAAGAGAAATTAAAGTAAAAAATATAGAGGTTAACTTCAGTATTTTTTTATATTTTAACACTAAATAAAAGAAACAAATCACTTAATACACCAACTTAATCAATAATAACTTCACTAAACAAAATGAATGAAAGAAATCACGAAAACATATGTCGATATTTATAAAACTTTCCAAAACCTTTAGTTTAAAAACAATAACAATTATCGTTAATAAATTACATTGAATACCAGTATAAAAGAAGAAACTTATCATTTCTGATTGCCAACGTTGCCACATTGAACATATGTAATAGGAAGAAATTCTAAACATAACTTATACTATAAATATAAATATAAAAACCTGAAGTTAAAATTATAAAAAACCTAAAGGTACTAAACCTATACTATTTAGTCACAGTATGTTGCCGATAACAGTATGATTATA
>JAGFPH010000119.1:677383-703077 GCA_018207615.1 Philaenus spumarius | reverse complement strand
CCTATACTATTTAGTCACAGTATGTTGCCGATAACAGTATGATTATAATATTTCGTCATTATTATCACATTATATAACTAGAATAAAAAAACCCTAAAGGTACTAACCTATACTTTTTAGTCACAGTATGTTGCCGATAACAGTATGATTATAATATTTCGTAATTATTTTCTAATTTTAGACTATATAGGAGGCACTGATAAACTCACTCTAAACTAGTTGCAACCAATCTGGCAACCCTGTTCCTATCGCGTATTAAAATGGCTGTAGATTGTCCGTATTAAACCCCATTTATAAGCGATTTTTGGTTTGTTAATATGTTATGTTATATTTGTTTTAGAATGTTTATAATTGATTTCCTGCGATCAGTGAAGTGTCTAATTTCATTATATTAGCCTATATAGGAAAAAGTGATATATAGTTTAATTCTATTAAAACCTGTAGACACGACTTCCTCCACTAAAAATTTGTTAAAATCGGCACTGTAGAACTGAAAAATACTTTTCTTTGGGACAAATAATATTTACCTTTTTAAATTAGTAGCCTATAGGTTTAGGAAGCATATATGTTTATGAGTACACTTATACTTGCAGCCGTGCACGTAAATTATAGCAATATCAGGTAAGCACAACACATATGACAAGATGTTTTAACGAGACTATTAAACAAAATTACGGGAATTTATGTCTTTATCGTAAATTTTACGACGTGATTTGAATGAGGAATAGCAGGACGCAAAACTTTGGTATAATGTTTTAGTAGGCCTACGCTTTTGGGTTTCTTTTATGGTAAACATAGTAGTCAATGATTATGAAAGTAATGCTATCGTTAGCAATGGGATAAAGGAAGGAAAATCGAATATCACAGTTGCATTGTTAGTTTATGGATGTGGGCTTATTTTAATGCTGTTAGAAACTGGTGAATTTTTGATTAGCGTTTAAAGTTAGCCTGAGCAACTAAGTTTAATTTAAAGTAACACTGCATATATTTTTATCCAAGTATGCAAATAGTGTACTTGGGTACATAAAGTTAGTTCGTTTGTTCTTCTTGTAATTTTAGAACGGTTGAACCAGCGACTACAGAATTAAATAGACTGGTCATAGTGGTCATGCCATATGCCTGTACATTGTAGGAATTGAAGCTAGGTCGGCCATCTTGTGTGAGGATAGAAACATCGAGCGGGCCTCGCGAGGAGTGAAATTTTCAGTGCTCCCTATTCATTTACAGCGTGGTTTCAATACCTGAAAATGCTCGAAAATCTTTGAAATTAGATAAACTTACAGTTTAATAGTGTGGGACGCTAATGGTGTGTTCACAATTTGAAAATAAAAATGGTTTGGCACTTTAAAAATCGAATAAAGTCCAATTTGTTTATACTTTTTAATTCGTGACGTTAAAAAGTTGCATTGCGAGAAATTTTTTTGATTTTAGTAAGTCATGCGTCATGTAAGCGAGATAAATGTAGCTGAAAAGCTACATTTTCAGAAAAGTTTTTTTTGAAAAAAATAGCTATTGTATTTTCTATCATACATCAGTTAGAACACAAGCTTCGTTTCGCGGGTAATGTGGCAAAATGTACGGGCGGCCGGCCGGCTTCGGCTCCCGACTTCTGAATATTTGACTCCGCCATATTGTGTGAGTTTGACTCTAAAACTGGCTTCACTCTTGCGTTCGTCTTGTCCAGTCTATTTAATTCTGTGGCCGATGGGTGGAACAGATTTTGACAAACGAGTTGTAGTCAGATTCTTTTTGGTAACGGTAGAATCAGGTAATGAAGAATGTAAAAATAAAAATAGCTACATTTTTTCGTATTTTCTGAATTAAACAATCCGATGTCCTTTCAAGCTTTGTCGATTGATTACGCAAATTAGATGATTTAATCTCCCTCTGTATAAAATACATATGTTTTTAGATCTGACGCTTATAATTCGAAAAGTAACATGTATACGTGCATGCGGAGGTTTTAGAGTTCGTTTGATAAAAATCGCTTCAATACTTCCCAAGTTTGATCAAATATCTTCAATACTTCGCAAGTTTGATAAAATATTTTCAATATTTTCCAAGTTTGATGAAAATTGCTTCAATAGTTCCCTAGTTTGATCTAAGTGACACACATACATACATACATAATACATTTTCTTAAGTGACAAAGTTTACAAAATAATTGGACGTTATAATTTGATCTGAAACCATTTTTAAAAGTTGGATAAACATTTTCCACCTATGAAATGAATTTTCTTAAAAAATGCAGAAACCTATATGCCGGGTGATTTTTTAAGTGTGACGCCATTGGCATCTCAAAAACTATTTAATTTACAACAGCCCAAATAAAAAAAAAAATGCCACCATTTTGTAATATGACGGCCATCTTTAAAATTTCTTTTAGAAATCCCTGTTTGTTATTCAGTTTATGAATGTTTCACATTATTTTAAGATTTTCTTATAAACCTAACCGCTTCAGGGTAAAATGGCCTTGAAATTTTTATTTTTTTGAAAGGCTTTGGATTCTTATGGGTACCACATAATTCCCATTTAAAAAAGTTTGGAATGGCATGTTTTATCAAGTCGCTCCATCAAAATTACAAGTTAAAAACTTAATAATAATATTTTAATGGTCAGTCGAGAGTTATCGATGAATAACTGACTACAGCCATTCAAGTAAATTTCTTTTGTAAAAATGTTGCTTTTTTGTAATTGGACTCGATACAACATGTCATTTCAAGGATCTTTTATTAAATGGGAATTATATTTTTAGCCCCGTCCCCCAAGTTGGAGAAGCCTTTCAAAAATCCAAGTTTCAAGTTCAATTTACACAAAAACAGTTGGGTTTACATGAAACAGAAAATACATCTTGATAATAACATAAGTTTTCACTTATACTAAATACATATTTAAAAAAAAAAAATAGATTATGTACAATATTTTTCCTACACTTTATTTTGCAAGCTTCAAAAACTCAAGGAAATTAGATAACCCTGTTGGCGAAGCCAGTTTTGGGTTGACCAGCACGAATTTAAAAAGAAGAAGAAATATTTGAAGAATAGAAGATCAATGCCACCACCATTACTTATATCAATGTATAACATTTAGTGATCTCAACTAAGGCTTGTATCTACCTCCAACTAAACATAAACAGCTGCGAGAAAAACAAAACAATTGCACTTAAACATGTACACAAAAAAGATCTTCAATATTTTCAAATTCAAGAAGCCAGATATTTAAGTTTATAAAAAGAAATGTTTAACAAGATAAATTGTTTTTACATTAGTTGGCAAAGCATTAAAGAATTTAGAATATTCAACTGTCTAAATAAGGGCAAGGAATGTTCTAATTTTGATTTATATAAAATTGATCTAATTATATATTTTTAAGTGTGTATAGGTATATAGGCCATGTGTTCGCACTCTAACGGCCGCATTTTTGGTCCGATTTGGTACAAAATTGCAGAATCACTTAGTATATTTAAAATATTATCAGTAGCCTGCATTATTTGTCAAAGGTAGATGAAATTACTGTCAACATATTTCCCACAAAGCCAGATTATTTTTCAATTTATTATGGTGGCAAAATGATTGAAGCAATATTATAATCGTAGATCCTATCTAATTATCCACTTTAATGTAATATATTTGCAATTCTTACAATTGTTCATGTAGGCCTACGTCTTCCAAAACGTAAAGATTGCATGCCAAATTTCAAATGTCTGCTTTGAACGATTTGGCTGCAATAGTTTATGGCTAGATATCAGCGTTACGTAAAATAATCACTTCACCAATCGAAACCCTAAATCAAAGCTTTTCTAAAATGTTAGGAAACTAAAAATGTGGCACGGTCATCGGAAGTGCGGTGGCTAGGTATGTATCTCGTTGGATTCAGAATGCAAGGAATAAACATGTAAGCGACAAATAAACTAATCAGGCTGAAATACACAGCATTATAACCGGGTGAAAGACTTACTCAAGGAAATTGAAGCGTTCATGAAAAAATTAGTAAGACTATTTAGGTATAACGATCAATATTTTACGTTAGCTTAATTTAACTAATCTTTCTAAGTAAGTTATTTTGTAACGTTTAGGTACGCTGTCGTTCAAAAAACATAATTAAGTCTCGTTTAACAATGGTTGTTAACAATTTTGTGTCTAGTAAAAAAAGTGTTTAGGATTTTTTTGTACTTTATATTTTTAATTATTATTTTAGTAATATTTTTATTTCAATTGTGAGCATTGTCGCAAACCTGTCAGTAATATATGATCAATTCAAGCTTCAATGTCAGTAAGAAATTTAATCAAACCAAAATCTGTTTGTTGTAGAATAATGATTTGCATTAAACATTTTAAAATGCCTAGATACAACACGTTTGGTGCTGGCTAAATGTGCCTCGTGTATTTTTCTTGCGAGGTTTAGCCTACAATTAAACGATCGCCATGTTGGAACAGGTGGAGGGATATTTTTGGCTATCGAACAAATGCGAACCTCTAGACAACGTAATAAATGCGAGGTGAGATTGAAACACTTTCACTGTACAACAGATATTCCGGTCAGATTAACTCGCTGAAAACAGTTTGTTTGTTTAAAATAATATATTTCTAGAACATAGTACGGCCAACTTGACATTTAGTGTCTCTTAAAAACATTTTAAAAAGATAACTTGATGTATTTTTTTACATGCGTTTTCAAATGTATGAGCGTCTGTGACTTATTTGTTGAATCTTATTAACACGTTCCAGAACTAATAAAATTAATCAAATCATGAGAATGTTCGCCCAGGAGAGGTCGGTACTCATTAAAACACACGTATGTGCGCTCCTTGGCATTTAAATGATGAATCGTGGTTATATGAGTTTTAACATACAAAAAATCAAAATTAATTACATTTCCTGTTAAACTATCCGTTGCAGCAGTTAAGCTGTTCTCAATGTTCTCACTCGTTCCCGCAGAAATGGCTCTTGAAAGATATCCTTAACATATTTCGTAGATATGTTATTGCTAACATTTCCTTAGACTATTGTTGTAATATATTTATTGGTTGCCAAACCCCGCTGTGACTCGCGACGAAGCAAATGCAAGCCGATTATTATATACTCTATTAACATATTTTTACGGGAATGATGATTGATTAGGACAGATATTTTTTAATTTTATATAGAAGAGTGGCAATTTTCAACTTATAAAATATGACCAAAATTTGACTGTATTTCAATCTGGTAAAATAAGCTTACTAAAAAATAAAGTTTGCATAATTGTAGTAGTGAGATGTTTGAATTATGATAAAGTAAGCATTTTTCTTTGTTTGTGTTGTAACCTATCGTAAAACAACTGTTGTTTGTGATGAATAATTACCTGATTATAAATTTGCCAATTTTATTGCTGTGGTAATAAATCTAAACGCTTTCAAGAAACGTGTGTTGGTTCAATATAGGCCTAACTTAAAATTGTGTTATGCTTTTGATCCAAACCAGCTGATTTATTTATATTTCGTAACAACAGATGTTTAAATCAGTGCCTGATCTATACAATTTCTATGTAAGTCAGCTCCATGACGCCCTGTGGCTGTTTTTCACTATTTAATTAATGCAATAAATAACAAGATAAAAGTAATAGTATTTTTAATGGTATGCCAGACTTAATTTATTGAATTAAAAACACATAATTTTTACTTAATAATACTATATCTACTGTATATTTATCACAGAAAAATGTGCATTTTTGCAAGCAATGATGGTCTTCGCAGCTATCATTCATTATGCTTTAGAAAATGTGTTGTGTGAAAATATTTTTTACAAAATGATTTTTCTTGATTTTCTTTCAGAAAATGAGTTAATCGTTTCTTCATAATTTATTGAATTAGAATCTTGGCTTTCTATAGATAGTATTGCGAGGTTTTTGAGTCTGTCTTGAGTCATTGTTGCTCTGAGATAGTTTTTAGTTATCTTCAAAAAGGAATTTGAAATTAATAAATATTTTTATTCACTTCTATTTAAAACTAAATTACAAAACTTTTTTACATTTTGAAAATATTTCAAAAAATGTTTACTACTTTTTATGTTGGCCTAAAGTTGAACCTTTTTCTTCCGTTACCGAACAGTTTTTGTTTATTGAGCTAAATAACTTTGAATATTTGAAATCAATCTGTTTTTTACTGTCATACCATGAATTCTTTGAACCTTTCTCTAAAAAATGGTATGGAACACTTTTGTATTGGGGTATAATTACTATATTTGGCGAATTTTTGAAAAAATTCTTGCAACACGCACCGAAATTGCATGGCATCGCAGAAGTTTAGAATAAACAGTTCTAGGGTTAAGTATTCAATTAAATTTATTGTTATTGTTAATTACCTCTAAATGTAGATTTATGAAGATGTTGTAGACGCTAACACTAGACTACAAAAATGTATATTTGATTTATAACTATGTGAGTTTAAAACTGAAACTGTAGCACTGATTAATTGAACACTGTTACACAGTTCACTAAATTTTGCAATGTATAAGCAGACGCACCTCTATAGCCCGTCTCAACTTAAGTTGAGGCAAGGAGGGTGGGTAATTAGGGTCGGTCTCAACCGTCATAAAACTGACCCTTATTAATGCCGCCTGAGTGAACCTGTAGGACACTCTAGTATAAAATGGCAATTCAGTATGTCTTAAGTAAAAATGAAAAAACGATATCATATTTCGTTTCGTGATATTTTCCAGATAATTTTGATACCAAATTTGATTACATTTGGCCAACTTTGAGCTGTACTAGCATTATAAAATTTGTTAGTTGAATTAACTTTACTAATATGGTTTACAACAATAAAGCCACAAAAATGTACTAGAGAAGTTCATATTTAAATATGTAATAAATAATCATTATTTGAGAAAAAAAACTCGATACTGTATCGTTATTTACCATAATACACACAATTGTGTGTTTGTACCATGTTAATTGGCCGACTTAAGGGGGCGCTACCCTGTCCGCCATATTGAATCTGATTCCTATAAGAGCAATGCTACAGAATAAGTCATATTTTCTGTTAATTCGTGGAATAAATTTAAAAATTTGGTTTCATTTTGAAGTACTGTCATATGCGGATGTTTATTTCTAAATACATTTTCAAAAACTGTTTTATTGTTTTCATAAACGTATGATATAAATAGTAAAAAACAGTTAACTTTATTAATTTTTTACTCAGTTGCAATAAGAGATATTGCACAAAATCTTAGCAATCAACACCCACAATCTATTTTACTTTGACAAAAACAACCCAAAAATATGCTTAATAGTGAAGGTATGTGTTGCTTATTTAACATTGAAATTGGTAGCCAACTTCGCCGTTTTGAATGTAGGGAGCGGAGCCTTAAAGTGATGTAATTGTTTTTTTGTCAATACAACAAATTACAAAATTAAATTTGTATTTATAAATTGATATTGCATTAATTAACATATAATAACAATTATCAAGTTTATTAATAATTCATTAGGTTTATTCTTATCAATATTCTTATCATCACTCACATTAGTAAACACCTCTAATGTTTACCAATCACAATCACCTCTTCCTGCAGAGTCCAACTATTTATTATAAGACAAACGTACTTAGCACTGTAAATATTTTGAATGAATTTTGATATATTATGATTGATTGATAAAGAAAGAAACAATGTACATTATTTAACTGTAAACAAATTATAAAATAAAAAAATATAAAAATTTACGAAGGTCTAACAGACCAAAACAGACCTCTGGCAGTCTCTCAAGTCTGCAAAACGAGCTATTTAATAATTAAATGAGCTCCGAAACGCAGAGAGAAAGTTTTGAACTATCACACATGGTAATTATAATATGTTATTACTATGGTACAAACACACAATTGTGTGTATTATGGTAAATAACGATACAGTATCGAGTTTTTTTCTCAAATAATGATTATTTATTACATATTTAAATATGAACTTCTCTAGTACATTTTTGTGGCTTTATTGTTGTAAACCATATTAGTAATGTTGATTCAACTAAGAAAGTTTATAATGCTAGTACAGCTCAAAGTTGGCCAAATGTAATCAAATTTGGTATCAAAATTATCAGGAAAGTATCATGGAACGAAATATGATATCGTTTTTTCATTTTCACTTAAGACATACAGACTTGCAATTTTATACTAGTGTGTCCTACAGGTTCACTCAGACGGCATTAATAAGGGTCAATTTTATGACGGTTGAAACCGACCCTAATTACCCACCCTGCTTGCCTTAACTTAACCTGAGACGAGCTATAGTCAACTGCAACACTGCAACTGGTACTGTCTTTGTGTATTTTCCCGCCTTTCTCTATGAGTCATAGGTATAGATATGTACTACTATTATTCATATCTATGGTCACAGGCCAACCTCCCCTCCCCCTGTATATACCTGCTTGTTTTTCAGCAAAGAAACAAGCAATTACGCTATTCAAATCAACGCAATTAGCGTTCTTCTGTTATTGAATTTAAATCCGCTTGTTTTACTTTTACGTAAAGCAAGGATTTAAACTTTCTGTAATAGTTTAATAAAACCCCACCAGTATAAAAAGAAAGTGATCTGATGATCTAAATTTTATATATATATTTATATGTCACTATGAAATATAAAAAAGGATCAATTTTTCAATTCCACTTTGCTGCCCCTCGGACGTGTCGCCCGGGGCAGTTGTACCCTTTTGCCCCCCCTCAATCCGGCTCTGATTTAAATTATAATAGGCCTGCAGTAAGTATTTGTTGGTAGATTTTTCTTTGTTTTTATTTTGTTATCCTAACCTAAACAACTGCCTAAATTTGATAAGTTAAGTTGCTTTGGTAACGAATGTAACTGCATTCAAAAACCGTATGTTTGTTCAGTATAGGCCTAGAATTGTGTTGCTAATGGTTTTATTCGAATCAGCTGTTTTATATCTGGGAATAAAACCCCGTATTTTGATAATTATAAAAAAAGATCCTTTTTTAGTGCACTTCTACATTAAGGTACGGTACCCTGAACTTTTGAAGGCTCTAGCTATCATAGTTTTGACTGTACGTTGATTATGAACCAGACAGTCAGGACGTCTTTTATATTCGACCCTATACAGATTTGTTTGTATATATTAAGTAACCATTAATTTGTTAATATCGCTCTCTAGTATGAATTATAGTTGACACTTCAAAGACAAAATGTCAACTGTTTCAACCTTGATCTGTTTACCACAACCATGTATAACTCGTGTCTCGGGCTAAACCTGGCCGACACAGCAATGATCGTTTCAAGGATCCCGCTATAATAAGCGTTTAGTCAATTTGTGTAAAACAATAGGTTTTGAGTAAGAATTGGCATAAAAAGGACAAAATTCGGTGCTAAATTGGCTCGACAACGTATAAAATTAGCCAAGTGTGAAGAACAATAACGAGTATTGTTGCCAATTGCCAAATACTGTTATAAATAAAATAAAATAAAAAATAATAGATACATCACAGTAACTGTAAGCTACTGAAATATCACTGACTCATTCATTTCCGCGGTATGTCGAGAGAACTCCTGGTTTTCCTCTTGGGTACTAGACATATCACCGTATTGACATTTTAATGGTGGTTTCTTTACAGGGCCGGATTTAGGAGTTTGCCGCCCATTTGTTGAGTATTTAGATTTTTTTATACATTTTGCACTTTCATTCGTGTTCAAATTTACATCACTTTCTGCACGTTTTGTTTTTTACACGACTTTATAGTCCGCCTTGTTCCTCTAGAATTTATCAAAACGTAAAATACTTTCAAAGTATTCAGTCCGTTGCGAGAGAAGCGAAACAGTCCATAATCCCAGGCCACAAGATCTATACTCGCGGCCACGAAATTAGGCGAGTGAAAGAAATTGCGGTGTTGCTGGATATGTAACTAGCCTAGCGACGGAAGGTCGAGATTCGCCTACTCCACGCACGAATTGGCAACACTAACCGTGCAGTGTTGCCTTTCTGCCTGGCTACTCGGTAGGGATAAGCAATGCAATTGTTTTCCTATCAAAGTGTTATCGACTGGCGCAGACTGTTATTAGTTATTGTAAATGCTATTAACTGACTTCGTTTTTTAACTATCAAGTTGCTTATAACTTTACAGTTATTGTAACGTCTTAATTACCGGTAACGTTTCAAATTTATGTATATTTTTGACAAAATGATTTGTATGTTTAAAAAGAAAACAACATTTTTTAACTGTATGATAATTATAATTTACAATATGTTCACAAAATTAGTACCAAATAAATTTAAAATTATGTTAGATATTTAATATTTTAGCGATAAATAGGAATCCATTAGGCAAAACCTATATTGGGCATCCCTACAAAAGAAAAAGTTTAAAATATACTCTAAATAGAGAAAAAATACCACTGGCATAAAATAAAATAAACTAAAAGTAGAATAACTTAAAAACTGTCTTGAACAAAAAGTAAGTGACTTCTCTAAATCTTTATATAGATAGGTCTAAAAACATACATACACATATTTATATAAACCTGTATTGAATAATATTCATACATTAAACATAAATGTTTATTTTTTTACTAACTCAAGAAAACTTACTAATTAAAAAATAGCAGAAATTTATTTAAATTAAATATAAACTTTAATTTATAGTGACACAGATTAACAATAATACACAAACTAAACACACAGATTTACTGTACACACATACACACACATTATAAATGGAAGACATCCATTAACAGTAAAGTGTGAAAGTTTGCAAAAGATATGGTTTAAGTTTTTACATCCGCTCTTTTCTCATCCCACCCTCCGACATAAGCAATAAAGTAAGTAAAGAAACATTCGCAAACGGTCTTATGTCAGTCAGTCTTTGACAGTGAGTTGTCGTTATCGCAAATGCCCAGTGTTTTTGTAGTTTAATATGGATAGTGAATGTAATCAGCCAGGATATTCTTCAGACATATTACCTGTCGTTTCTGAAGGAATTGTGAGATTGGACCAACACACCCCCATTAGACGTCGATTGGAAGGACTAAAGAAAGGTGACTTAGGTAGCCAATCAAAGTCGGTTATTGTGAGCGTTTTAAAATATGTACGTAAGTTAGCCAGTCCAGGTTTTTTAAAAAGTGTAAACTTTAATAAAAGCCAAGAAGTGACCGCGGAAATGTGTAATGTAAGCTTACGATCCGTGCAAAGATGTTGTCATGAAGCTAAACATTCCTCCACCCCCCCCCCCCCCCCCGATAAGTAACTGTTCGTTTCGCCAAGGAAAAAATACAACCGGGATAAAACTGTAAGTGTTCTGACTGACTTTGATTGTGACGTAGCTAGGCGGACTGTGTTATAGTTTTATGACCGTGGAGAGTTTCCTTCAGCAGAAAAAGAGCGAATGCAGCTGCAAGAAAAAATTGGTTATACTGGGAGTATACGTTCTACCCGCCGAATGCTTCATAACTTGGGATTCATGTATAAAAGGCCTAATGACGGAAGGAAATTCTTGCTAGAAAGACAGGACATTGTTGTAGCTCGAACACATTTTTTAAGAACAATGCATTCCCTAAGACAAGAAGAACAACCGAGACAAAGAATATATTTAGACGAGACTTGGGTGAACCAGTACCACACAAAACAATTCATCTGGCAACATTCCGACAAGCGAGGAGGGTTGAAGGTACCTACGGGGAAAGGTGGACGGCTGATTGTTTGCCACGCGGGTGGAATCAAAGGATTTTGTATCTGAGTGTAATTGGGTTTTCCGTTCAAAGAAGTCTGGCACAGACTACCATTCGGAAATGAACCACACATCTTTCAAAAAGTGGTTCTCTGAAGAAATTCTTCTAAGTCTTGAGGAACCTTCAGTGATAATCATGGATAACGCTCCGTATCACCTTTGAATATATACCCTATAAGAAGGACACTCGCCGTGTTAAAAATTCAGACCAGTTCGACAGGTCAGAACGCTAGTTCTTGCCTTCGACGCGAAGCAGCGCTAGTAGTTCTTTCAATACTCGACTCGGCAGCCCCCCTCCCTCTGCCTCAGCCTCAGCTATTTGTTCGGTGGTCGAGAGACGAGAATGTCGAGATGCCTCTTGCCTAAAAGACATCCAGAACCACAGAGCCGCATGTTGAAACGTATGCTCACTTGATATAGGCTATACTTTCATAATAGCATTTAATTTAATTATTTTCTATTTCATTTTACAATTGCACTATGCGTTAATTGAATTGAAACACGATTTATGAACAAAAGATATTATTGTTAATTAATTAAAACTGCATGCTTCATCTAGTTGAGATCTAATAGATTATGGCCTAAAATCCCCAAATTTACAGTTTCCTGAGACAGCAAACCTGCATACTCACTACCATGTTATTCTTATGGAGAATATTTTAGCATGCTTATTTATGGACGTAAGTTGATTTTACTTGGAAGGAAGCCTTGTCTACATTTATTATTTTAGCATGTAAAATTCGCTGAGTATGCAATCTAAAAACCATAATAATCCTAATGTCAAAAATCGTGTAACTGAATTTTGAAAACAAATTGTGATACTAATTTGAGAGGGGGTATATAACACAAATTAAAATTTTAAAACAAACAACCACATTGATTGGTAAAAAAACGTTTAATTTATATAAAACTAGTAACTACATAAAATTCAAGCAAAATTGCACAGAAAATCCACAAATATATCAAACTCAACAGAATATAAACTAAACCAACTAAACTCTACCTTTATCATGTAAAAAATAGCCAATTTTACAACATAAAAGTACAATTACACTTTAAAAAGACAATGTATACTGTAACAAATTTTTATAACCTAATATAACCTCAATGTATATTATAATTTTATACAACCAGTATACAAATTGCAAATATAATTACTATATTTCATACAATTATACGATTTTATGATTTTTTTATATGATTTCATAATTATTGTCACTAAATTCACGAAAGGGCGCATCTCGTTTTTACAAACTTTTCAAGTGAGCGAATTTAAGAAGTGTGGTTCTACTTAAGTTGAACTCTACTGGAAAGTTATTTTTGTATTGACTTCATTTTTGGTGTCCTCACCATTTCGTACCATTATTTTAGTTTAGCGAGAAATCGGGTTTTCCTGAGGTACGCCCGTTAGAGAAAACTTTTCCCGGCAATCAATGTTATAACTTGAGTTAAGCCCTTCGGTTTCGTGATAATTAAAAACGAACGAAATAGCAATATACAATTTTTTTATACAAAATTATCAAATGAATAAACGAGGATACTTGCCAATAATGCGTATAATTAAAAAAAAGGTAGTTTCCATCACAAGGAGCAAATGTTGTACTTTTTGATGCGCAATAGCTTTGTAAATAAACGGTACCAGGAACTGGCACATACTTTCTCACAAACACATTTAAATTACTAAACAGATTCACTGTGACTTGTAGGGTGGGGTAGGAGAGTTTTTTTATTAAAGTTGGAGATTAACTAATAAATATTATTATTATTATCTAGAGAGAAAACTATTCGATCGATTTCGAAAAAATTTGCACCAAACACGTAAATTAGGTCTTCATAGATGCACGTAAAAAGGTTTTGAAATTTTTTTAAAACAACCCGCTTTATGGCCAAAAAACCCCCAAAAATCTGTTATTATTATTATTATTATTAGCTAAACGAGAATTTTTAGAAAGATACTGGTTTTTGTATATGGTAGGGCACATTAAAGGCTACAAATAAGCCAAATTTTATCAAAATCGTTAGATCCGTTTTTTTATAAAAAAATAATAACTGATTTTTGGGGGTTTTTTTGGCCAAAAAGAGGGTTGTTTTTCAAACATTTTCAAAACCTTTTTTCGTGCATCTATACAGGCCTACTGGACATGTCTGGTGCAAATTTGGTTGAAATCGATCGAATAGTTTTCTCTCTAGCTTTGTATACTTTTATTAAAGTAGGCGATTAACTAATAAATATTATTATTATTATTATTATCTAGAGAGAAAACTATTCGATCGATTTCGAACAAATTTGCACCAAACACGTCAATTAGGTCTTTATAGATGCACGTAAAAAGGTTTTGAAAAATTTTGAAAAACAACCCTCTTTATGGCCAAAAAACCCCCAAAAATCAGTTATTATTATTATTATTATTATTAGCTAAACGAGAATTTTTAGAAAGATGCGGGTTTTTGTATATGGTAGGGCACATTAAAGGCTACAAATAAGCCAAATTTTATCAAAATCGTTAGAGCCGTTTTTTTATAAAAAAATAATAACTGATTTTTTGGGAGTTTTTTGGCCAAAAAGGGGGTTGTTTTTCAAAATTGTTCAAAACCCTTTTTCGTGCATCTATACAGGCGTACTGGACATGTCTGGTGCAAATTTGGTTGAAATCGATCGAATAGTTTTCTCTCTAGCTTTGTATACATACAGACATACATACATACATACATACATACAGACATACATACAGACATACATACAGACATACATACAGACATACATACATACAGACATACAGACAGACATTTTGTAAAAAACACTTTTTTGGACTCAGGAGGTCCCAAAACGGATATTTCCACAAACATCTCAATACTTTTTTTGCGATCACTATACTTTCGATTTTTTTGCGATCACTATACTTTCTCTATACTATAGTATAGTGAGAAAGTAAAATGATTATATACTGGTGGTAAGTTTATTGTTTAACCATAATTATTAATTATAGAAAAATGCTCAATTTTATTGTATTACATTTAACCTAGTAGGGTAAACTATTCTTAGTTTTTACTAAATTCAATTACAAAATAATGCATCATACCAATATAAAAAAGTTTACATCAAGTTTTTAATTTAATGTCGCTGTTGTACACTATGGCAACAATTGCAAGGATTTTCCCTAAATTTTCTTGAACAGACATACAAAATATTTTTGTTCACAAGAACCCATAGTCATCCCATTCTAAAATTTTGTATACATGTAGTCAAGTAGTGTTGTATACAATTCTCTGTTCTTCGCAGGCGTATTTTCACAATTAACATACGAACACTTACCACCTCTAGACATTTCACTACTAACTAATAAAAGTAATATAGTAACGACACACTACTCACAAATAAACTAATTAAATATTGACGATAACTAATTCAGCTAAAAACACTAATAAACTAAAGATTACTATTTAACTAAGTTTAACCATTGAATATATTCAACCCTCTATATATTCAATTATGCTATCGAGAAGAGTGACATCTAAATTAAAACTAAACCAGTGCTTATACTGTTGGTTCAAAAAAGGATTCTCTATCTCCGCTCTCTCTCTCACAACATCCCCGCTCTCTGTCACACTCCCGGCGCGCTCTCTCTTGCACCCTAGGCGCGCTCTCTCTCGCACAGAACACGAGGAAAAAAGGGACCAGAGAACTCTGGTGGCAAAGGCGAAAAGGAGCAATTACAGAAAAATAATTGGTCTGAATTCTGGCCGTAAGGTGTGTTCTTCTTATAGGTTATATATTCAATGGTATCACTCAGTGTTGCTTGAAAAAATTCCCACTACCAACTGGAAGAAGAAAGATATACAAGAGTGGTTGCTGAACAAGAATATTAGTTTTGAAGAACAGGAAACCAGGGCTGAACTACTGGAAAAAGTTGCTATATTAAAAAAAGAAAAAAGTATGAGCTTGATGAGTTGGCTCTTTCGTTAGGCCATGAAGTTGTACGTTTACCACCATACCATTGTCAGTACAACCCTATAGAGTTGCTCTGGGCACAAGTTAAAAGAGAAGTGGCAGAAAGAAGACGTTTAAAATCAAAGATGTTGAGAAACTAACCTCCGAAGCCATCGATCACGTGACTTCAAGCGACTGGGAAAAGTGTTTCAAACACGCTGAAAAATTACAGACAGATGATTGGGCGAGGGACATCGTCAGGGATGACACAATGGAGCCCTTCATAATCAACCTACATGAAGACTCCACTGACAGTGAGATTAGTGAATAAACTGAATAACTGATTCATATTAACTTAAAATTAATCATGATTTTTCTTTTTAAATTCCATTTTGTGGTATCCAAGTCACTTCTATAAATTAAATATAATTATAAATTAATATAATTACCATTTAGAGTGTGCATCGTGATGTTACCCTCGAAACTTAAGTTTATGTATGTGCAGGTTACTTGTTGTGTTTTATGTGTTTTTAATATAAATATTTAACGACCTCCAACGGAGCAGATTTGAGTTAAACTGATGATGGAACCACGGACCCGAAACGCGTATTAACTTACAAAATAAAATAAGTCACAAGACGGATATAATATAAAAGGTAATTATATTAGTTTAAAATTATATTTAATTAATGATTTTTCTTTAAATAGGTTTTCCTATAAATTTTAATTAGGCTACTGTACTTTGTATACAAACAGAATCGCTTATAAATTTTGTAAATTATATGTAAATATAGAATACTGTAAATACATTGTAAAAACGAGGTATAGGAAAATTATGGGAAGTAAAGTTGTTCACGACCGTGGTGTCTTCAATCTCGCACATGTTTCCTGTGGGGTGCTAAATGAACAACAAAATGAATAAAGGCTTAAAAATACTTTGTTACGAAAATACAATTTTTAATTACTTTTTTATTATTAAAATGTAGCCTACATTTCTTATTCACACACAGTACGAGTTAGTTCGCTTCAGGAATTAACTAAAAAGTCTAAAAAACGTTGTTGGAATTTTATTAGGATAAGAAAAAAATAACTGGAATTATGGCTTAAACGAAAAAAATAATGGTATCATCATCATATACTATGTAAAGGAAATGTTGTCTATAAACATTTAAATTATTTCCTTTTTTACTCTTGAATATAAAATAGCAACTTACAACATTAAACAAGGGTTACGAGCTACGGTTCTCGCCGAGCGCCCGCGTGTCTTTGTTTTTGTTTCATACAGTTGTGCATTTTACAACTAAACTAAGAATCTCATAAAAAAAAGTTTCGAACAAAAAATTTTATTCATACGATTTTCTACAACTTTACCGCAGACGAAATCTTCCTGACCAAAAAGACAAAAAAATCCTCGCTTGGTGAAAAAATCAATACATGGCGGTTTTGAATTAAATTACAATTTAGGTTTTTTATTTTTGTTAATTATTTGCTGCCGTTATAAAAATAAAAAAGTCATACCATTGGAATCAGTAGCATTTTCTGAAGGCAGTGGTATAATTTTATTTCACTATGCTCTGTACACAGATTCACAAGCTCGAGAGAAAGCACACTACCTCGCGCTTCAAAAATCTTTACTTGACGGGAGTATTTGTATAAATAACTACAGCACGAAGTGGCAACACCGCCATTTCTATCACCCGCCTAATTTCGTGGCCGCGAGTATAGGAGCGCAAAGAGAGTGTTTCCACTGCGAGTGATCCGGGGATGGAGGCTGATTTTCAAACAAATTCTTCTTTCAAACAAAGTAAATTGAAAACGTTCTAAGAATTCCTAGTTTTCTTCATTTACTTTACCTAATTATTGTTGTTTTGTTTTCCCGTTACTATGGGGACGGTAGTTAACAGCGTGTCCAGCTGGTTTAAAACTTTGAAAATATGGAACAAACACTAGCGCTGACAAGGAAGTTACTTGGAAGTTACTTTTCCATGCACTAGACGGGAAATTTCCCGTGCACTAGGGAAGGTATCGGAAAACAGCTGCAATGTTAATGTGTATTGAAAATGCATTATTTCCCGCTGTATGACTGAATTATTTCCGTGCTCGGTTTCGCTTCACACGTAAAAATGGTTATTCCGTGAACTTTCGTCAGTGCACGGAAAACGGATTTCGGTACTAGTAATGAAATATACTACCTTTGTGTTTGTTTTTATTTTGTTACCCTAACCTAAAAAAACTGCTGGTTTTGAAAACTAATTAACAGATTCTAAATGTTCTAAGTAGGTTGCTGTAGTAATGAATGAAGGCTAATTGCATTCAACAAACGTGTGTTTGTTCAGTACAAGCCACAATCATCTAGAATCTAGAATTTTGTTGCGAAGCTTTTGTTCAAATCAGCTGTTTTATCTGTTATAGGGTCGGGGGCGAACCTCCGTGTTTTGATCATTTTCCATCCCTAATCAATATTTTAGTGCACTTCTACATAGTGATATTAAGGTATATTGAATATTTTACATTTCTAGCTATCATAGGTTTGGCCATACGATGGATATGAATCAGTCAGTCAGGACTGCTCCTTTTATTTACACAGATATCGTTTTAAACGACTTTAAGTATTGCTTTACCAACTTCCTAGCTACTATTACTTCGGAAGCTAAATATATCGTGCAGATGAATTGATCAAGTTATAACAGAGTATTTATTTTGGTAGTACTGCTTATTTTATTAAAAACGGTCGTCAGCTGTTTCTAAAGGCGTATTCTAAAAATGGTTTTTTATTTTGATAGTTACAGACAAACAAAATTAGTACCTCCTTACTTTTCCGCTTTACAGCATAAATCATTGTGCATGTGAAAAATGGATGTTGTTCACATAACATGTGGATATTGTTCAAATATCAATTCAATTGAATGAGGAAAGTAAGTATAGATTTTATGAACTGAGAAATAAAAATTTTCTTCGAAAGGTTATTTACATCCTACTCTTTTAAAACCACGACTCGCTAGTGCTATTTGCATATTAATTGTTTACAATGTGTAATATTATGTCATAGACAAGACAAGGTTCATTACTTATTTATTTTGGTAAAGTTCCATGAAAGTGATGTTACCAAATTAATAAAATATTGAATACTCAAGACCCGTTTAAGTAGACTTCGGTAGTTGCCAAGTTTCCCTGGCAAATAAAGCTAGGCCGGTTTAAGATAGAGATAGAAAAATGTGTATTTATACAATGAAGAAGCTTTATGGCCTGACTTGCTGGGTTAAGTACTTATGTAAAGGTGTTTTAGTGGTTGTAAAATGTCTTTTAATGGTTTGGAGATGATTTTGGTTCCTACCATTAGAATGGTCGCCGATCAGTATTGCTGGTTATCATTTATTTTGCTAATTTTAAAGATTTAGTAAAACAGTATGGCGAATAATTCTTAACGAAAAAGAATTAAAAAATATGTGTTTACAAATATTGATTTTTTTTAAGACGGGATTAATTATCGTTAAACAAAAGTAACATACAAAATAATCAATAAATATCACAACCGTAATTTTTATTTTTTGTCTCACAATTGTTAGTTAGCTACCCTAAAGATACGTCTTGTGCATACAACGAGTTAACACAAAACATAATTCGATCACGCAGCTGAACCGCTGACGAAGTTTAGAGAATTTTCAAAATTAACTTTATCTGTTTTATTGTTCTAACCAACTATTGGGAACATTAGTCTAAACAGGAAGGCGCTGAATAGCTGTCTGCGTGTACGAAATATATAAGTAGAATTTGTTTCCACTTCAGCCACCAGCCCCGGCTTACGCGCTGTTTCGTTCCGCTCGCAGCTTTGGATTACGGACCGCGCTTAGCGAGTTGGCACCCCGAACATGCGGCCTTCGATTATGGTTCGCTTCAGTGGAGTCTGCATCCCGTCCGACAACCTTGGATCTGAAGCTGCCCCACGGTAAACCCCACTTGGATTTGAACCGGGTACTTTTATCATATATTTACGTTTTGATTGATTTTGGAGGAACCAGACGGGCTAGGTAATGTAAAAAAAAAAAACAAATGTGCAGAATACTATAAATTGTGATAGATAAAATTTCAAAAACGTTTCATTCTAGTTCGAAAAATCTCAACATAATTTATTTCTGGCCAAAAAAAGTGCTTCCGATTGTGTATTTTTGGCTAACGAACTTGTCCGAGCGTCGTACAAATCCAACTTGTGTACTAAATTTGAACCATATCGGACGTAAAATGTGGCCGTTGGAGTGCGAACACATATTATACATATATATTTTTAATGACACCCCAAAACGTGTTCTGGGGGTGATGATGATAGTCACTGCAAAAGCTCATCATTCCTGTGGAAATTCGCTAATTTAAAAAACATATAAACTTAATTTTGGAAATTCGCTCAACTTACTTCAGTGGTTCAGCTGCATGATCGAATTATTTTGTTTTTTTTAATTATTTGTTAATTTGGCCTCACTATATGTTATTTTTTTATTTTGTAGTTTATCTTTGTAAATCAATTCTAATTTGTTGTTGCATCGTTGTTAGGCTTTGGGATTAGTGGTTGTTGACAGGATTTTGACGTATATCCTAGCAAAAACTTGGTTGTTTTCAACTTGATAAGTTTTTCCTAAAAAAATGTAAGAGAAGAAATATTCTACTAAGTAATCTTGAAGGCAGTTTAAAAAATAAAATCAATGATTTAAGAAGAAGATGAACTTATAAATAAATATTATTTCTATAGTTGAATCTGAAAAATAATTTCCCTGAACTTTAAGTTTCGGGGACTACTTAAATAGATACCTTTTTTTATTTATAGTTAGTTAAATTTTAATAGGGAATAAATAAATAATAAGTAATTTATGGAAAACATTTGCCTTTTTTTTAAAGACTAGCTGACCCGTACGGCGTTGCCCGTGTTGTTAGTATTTTCAGTCTTTTTGACGTAATTGTATTCTTTTTAAGTGTTCGTTGAATACCCGTGCGTATTCTACTGTGGTCATGAAAAAAAAGGCTACGCTATTTAAGAAAGCACTGAAAATTGTATTCCTGTAAACTACTATCTAACATGAAAAAGCTTTAAATATATCGTTTTAATTTATAGTTTTTACTAATTTTGACTTTCACTTAATTTCATTGACAATGTTGTGAGCACCTACAGCCTAAAAGGAAGCTAAGTACCAAATTTCATTCCAATTCGTTCTTATAGGGATTTTTAGTAACTTTGACCACCCCCCCCAAACCGCCCTAAAATTTCTAATTTCTTTTAACCCTTTCTTAGCGAGGGTTTAAATTAGCGGGGGTCGTAGAAAAGATATTTGAATCACTTTGTAACATCCGCGTTAATTTAGGATGTAACAAACTGGTTCAAATAGAGTTTGTAATTTTAAATGTATAGGCCTAATTAGTATAAGAATAATGATATTGTTTAGTATTTAAATATACAATTATATTTCAAAATAAAGCTACGAATGTGATATTTTAATGGCATTTAGTTTAATTCAGATTGTTTGTTTAGTTTTCAATATAATATGTTTAAACTCGTGTATGTTTATGGTTATGCTTGGTGTCAAATAATTTGTTTGTTATTATTATTATTGATAGCTAAAATATGTTTTGAAAAGTATTAAAAAATTCATAGTTATGATATATTTTATATAAACAATATTTTAAACAGCATATCTCTAAGTAGGCCTATGTAGATATTTAATAACCAATGTTTGAGTTCAATTAATAATAATTCTGTAAGCATTTTTCGTTGATTTTTCCTTGTGTTTGTTTATAGTTTTTCAATCTAACCTTAAAAAGCTGTTAGTTTTGAAGAGTATTAAAGTGATTATAAATTTGCTAAGTAATGTTGCTATGGTAATGATTGTAAACAAACATAACGTGTTGCTAAGCTTTTTATACAAACAGCTGTTTTTGTAAGCTATGGTTTTGAGTTCATACAGTAAAGGCTGTTGAGTTTCTTCCAAATTTGAAACTTTTTCGGGAAACTTTTAAAATTTTTCTTTACGTATAAACCTTCTATGAACTACTGCAAACATTTTAAGACCAAAATTAGCCAAATCGGTCCAGCCGTTCTCGAGTTTTAGCGAGACTAACGAACAGCAATTCATTTTTATATATATAGATATATAGATTAATAAGAATCATACTATTACTGTATATGGACAGTGGACAGTCCCGATTTTTACCACTGTGTCTCGGCGTCCCGAAAAAACATTTAATATATCCATAATTTTGCATATATATATAGGCTATGTATTAAAACTATAAAAAATAACCCTACTTTTTTAAAGTATAAAATATATTTTAAAACCCTTTTCAAGTCGTAATATGTTTGTAAACTGTCTCTGAAGAACAAAACAAACTTCTGTCAGAAAAAAACATTTCTCCATTTCTCGTCCTTCATGCAACGGAAAGCAAAAACATAATTCTATGATTGTATATGTGTATGTCTGAATGCTAAGATCCTTTAACGGATCAACCGATTTCGACCAATGGATTTTTCTCCTGGTGTTATTTGAAAATGACGTCACTAATGTTCTAGTGAAGCTGACTGACATCAGTCGTATTTTCTTGGGCATAAAAAGAATTTTTCCTTAAATATTATCGAGAATATAAAATGAAAAGTTTTGACGCTACGAAATCAAATATGCATAGTTTTTCATACAAATTAAAAGGTAAACAATTAAAATGCAATCCAGAAAGTACGGATGTTAATCTAGAGCATAAACGAGTTAACCGAATTTGTTTTGATTTTCCAGTTGTCATAAGATATATGACGTTGCGAAAAATCAAATATGAGCCGAGCTGTATGTCATTATACCGATAAATGTTTTACAAATCCCATCAATATCATGAGATTAAATGTTTTGGCGAGACTGTGTCCATGTATGTTTATTCATATAAAAAGTGCCAAAATTAAATACCTCACCGAAGCTAAACTACATTAATTTACAAATCTAAAATAGGTTAATAAATTACTCAGTAGTGTTAATCTCAATAAAACTGTGTATATAAAATAAGTCCAGACTGACCGATTCAAAATCAACTTACAGCTAAAACTATGATAGGTAGAGCTTTGAATTTTCAGGGTTCCTTCACTATGTACAAGTGAACTAAGAAATGAGTTTGCTAAATATTGATTTTAAGGGTCGAGTTGATTTGAATCAAAAGCCTAGCAACACAATTCTAGTTGTGGCCTACACTGAACCAGCACAAGTTTGTTGAATGCATTTACATTCATTACCATAGCAACCAACTTAACAAAATTAGAACCAGTTCATTATGTTTTACAACGAAATTATTTCTTAAGTTAGGTTAACAACATAAGATTAAACAAAAAATAAACGAAAAATTCTTATTGAATAACAATTCAAACATCTGTTTTTACATATCACAAATAAAACATCTGTTTGGATCATAATCTACATAAATGATAGGTTAGGCCTTTAATACTGAAATATCACAAGTTTCTTGAAAGTGTTAAGATTTATTACCATAGCAACCAAATTGGCAATTTTTAAATAGGTAATTATTATTATTCACAACGAACAGTCATTTTAGGTTAGGTAAATAGCAAACACAAACAAAGAAAAAGGCTTACTGTGTCATAATTAAAACACCTATCACTATTAAAATTGTGCCAATTTTATCTTTTACTAGGCCTATTTGACCAGTTTTGAAATACTCATTTTCAGTTTGTCGTACCTATCAAATTTTGGTCGTGTTTTATAACTTGATGCCTATCTTCTACATAAAAATATAAATCTCTATTCCAATCAATCGTAATTTCCGTGAAAATAACAGAGTTTACAACAATCTGTTTGCATTTGATTCGCTGCAAGTCACCGTGGTTGTTGGTGAGCAAGGGGTGGAGCTTTCATAGTAATGATACTATCGACAAAAAACTGAAAATGTAATTTCTTGGTACTTGTCCACAAAACACACAAGATTAGCCTAGAACTAATAAAATCTATTGTTAGTTTAAATACGCCACAATAATACAATAATAAAACATAATTTCACGTACATTTTAATAATGGTGTTAGTAGACTGTTCTGAATCACTCTGTAGGCCTAAATCTTTTTCTTGAGCCCCAGCAATTTAATCTATTATCTAAAATTAGAGGAATGAAAAGTAAACATGTCCTAGGGAAAGAAAGGCACCAGTTCCTAGAAACGTGTAAAAATCATGTTTTATGATAAAATATAATAGATTAATGTATAATCTATGCTTGATTTTTTGTTGAATCGTTGCAGCTTATCAGCTGATACAGATATGTACCATCCCTATTATATCCTTAAAGGCGCGGCCACACTAGCGTGGGCGGTCGCTACGCCTCGGATGAAAGACGTGAGCCGCGGACGTCCGTCGCTAGGTGTTGGCCACACTCGAGATACGAAATGAGAAACGTAGCTAGCTAGTAGTCTTCAGGATGTCAACGCGTCTAGTGCGTGGTTGGGCATCATCTCTGCATGTACCACCTTGTGTTGACGATTCTTCTAGTGATGAAGAGTTACTTCTCTTTTCCTTATTAAGCAATAATTAAATTGCTACTTACAATCTCGTTTTAGAAGCACAGCGATTTCTTGCCACACCAACTCTTTCCTGTCAATATTACGGTATTCTTCACTAGATATATCGTATAGACATATCTATTATATGTATAGACAAATTTTCACATAGATTCTATTAACTGTTAAATAGCAAGACTCCAGAACAACTAAAACAAACTAATCTCAAAGCAACACTGCACTATCAGCTAGCATAAACAACACAATCACCAGACCGATCGGAGCGGACGTATCTCCGAGATACATTCCTTGGCCGGTGCGCGCTACGTCCCACGTGATACGTCCGTCGCCGTCCTCATCAATGTGGCCACCCTTTTGACGAAGCTATGTAACTCAAACGGAAAGATACATTTTTGGGGAGGCAGGACGTCGCTAGCGTCCAGAGCATAGCGATCGTCCGCGCTAGTGTGGCCGCGCCTTATACCTAATATACAGGAGTAATTCAGAACTCTCTACCAGTACAATGAGGTATTTTTTCTGGTACAAAGACGATTCACAATATCATTATAAAAAAATAAGAACTAGTTTTCCATACAGCCGTTAGTGTTTTCACTCGTTCATTTTTATCTCGTGACGGATTGATATAGGTCTATTAAGTTGAAATTTTGCACAGAGTTACACAACATTAAGGCCGAATTACAAAAAATAATATTTTCCCCAACAATTAAATTTAAAATAGCAGCCTTTTAAAATGTTTGATGTACAATATCTCGAAAATCATTGAATAAAGATTCACAAGAGACAGAGAAGTTGTCTTATTTTTAATGACAAGCAAACTCATTTTTCAATTATTTTCTATAGGTCGAATTATAAACGATTTATTGACAAAAAACGTAAATTTACCTCTTGGTACTTGCCTACAACTCATTAGACTGGTTTGTAACCAAAATATTTCTGCAGTTTTTGACCACAACTTGGCTTACAGAAGAATATTCAAAATGTTTTGTTGGTAATTAAAAAATAAATATTTTCTGTCTAGTAAGTTTTTCGGTAAAGTTAATGGTTTGCAAGATATTCACATCAAAAGATTTTAATCAGCCACCATTTTGAATTAAGTGGCTGGAAAAGTTGTTTACTTTCTGTAGTTTTTATTATTTTCTATAAACCTCCTTGCATAGTTTCAAGCTGCATATCAATACTCTGTAACTTCTCTTGGTGGTATACCAGTTTAAGTACATTTAGACTTATTCAAGTTTCAAGAATCTACTTTTATTTTTTGATATCATAGCCTGATTTTATAAGTTCTTATGTGTGTTCGAGAACCACACCTAACATATCTAGTATACTACTTTAATAAACGGTACCAGGAATGTCTGTCTGTATGTATACAAAGCTAGAGAGAAACCTATTCTATCGATTACGAACAAATTTGCACCACCAGACATGTCAATTATAGACATGTCAATTATTATGTCTGTATGGATGCACAAAAAAAGGTTTTAAAACATTTTGAAAAACAACCCCCGTTTTGCCCCCCCTCCCCAGTCGT
>JAGFPH010000119.1:641851-667383 GCA_018207615.1 Philaenus spumarius | reverse complement strand
GGGGGGGCAAAACGGGGGTTGTTTTTCAAAATGTTTCAAAACCTTTTTTTGTGCATCCATACAGACATAATAATTGACATGTCTATCATACGCGTGGGTTGCGGCAGCGCCTATGGTTAGCCTAAGTTTTATTTTGCCTTGTAAGTACGGCTTGCAAGGTTGTGACAGAGCCTTACGTTCGGAAAATACCGGTTTGTGACCCATAGTTTTGACTAAGTACGATTCGGTTTTACTCGGGAATGATCGGTAATGTTCGGGATTATATAATGTATTTTATATTATATTACAAGGGTTCAACGAAGCCTAAGCTCGGTCAAGTTACAGGTAAGACCGGTAGAAATATGTTACAAGAGGTTGCGGCAGCGCCTATGGTTAGCCATAATTTCGCCTAAGTGCGATTCGGATTTACTCGGGGATGATCGGTAGTGTTCGGGGTTATATAATGTATTTTACCTTATATTGCAAGGGTACACCGAAGCCTAAGCTCGGTCTAGTCCGTCGTTTAGTTCGGGTAAAACTGGTAGAAATATATTACAAGGGGTTGCGGCAGCGCCTATGGTTAGCCTAAGTTTTCTTTCGCCTAAGAGCGATTCGGATTTACTCGGCGACGATCGGTAATGTTCGGGGATATATAGTGTATTTTACCTCATATTACAAGGGTTCAGCGAAGCCTTACGTTCGGTTGGAGTCGGGTAATATCGGTAGAAACAGTTATACAATGTATTTAACACTATATCCCAAAGATACTATAACACTCGTATCTGATACAAGGTTGATGATGAATGTTAAACTTATACTCGACTAAAACAATACTAATTAACAGAGAGCGGCGTAGCCTAACCAGCATCGTCGTCGACTCAGGTCATGGTGATACCCGGTTCGACTCTCGGAGAAACCCAAACTTTTTTCAAAGCAAATAATTAAAATTAAATATTAATTATTACAAAACTAGATAACGGCCCAAAAAATCCCCAAAAATCAACATTCCCCAAAAATCAAAAATCGCCCAAAAATCCAAAACCCCAAAAATCGCCCAAAAATCCAAAATCCCCAAAAAAAGGTGGGCTTAGGTTAGGTTACAACCAAAAACACCCAAAAAACAGATGTTTATATTTGTCATAAAAATTTTTGTATATCTGTTGTACCCGTCTTCGGCCAGGTAAATAAGGGAAAGTTATTACTGCAGTCGTAGTAAAAAATAAAACTTCCCCAAAAATCAAAAATCGCCCAAAAATCCAAAACCAATTATATAACCGACTAAAATATAACGTAATGTTTCTAAAAGTACACATATTTTGTTTATGATTGTTTAATACCCTAGGGATCCGCACCGGTTATTATTATATGAGTGTTAGCTCGCATCGGTTACAATTGGATGTACACGCAGGCAGCTATTCAGCGCCTTCCTGTGTAGACAGATCCCCTAAATAGTTGGTTGAAATCATACAAACGTAATTTTGTAAACTGACGTTTCAATTCACAATGCATTGCGTGCTTCGTACGCCAACCCCCATATTGGGAGAATTTTTAATACTCAGAGCATTGCGTGCATCGCACGCCAACCTCCGTATTGGTAGTATGTTCAATACACATTGCATTGCGTGCTTCGCACCCCAACCTCCGTATAGGCAATATTTTCAATACACAGAGCATTGGAAAGTGTGCGTTAGCAAGCAATGGTTATTATTAGATGCCCGTTAACACGAATTTTGTAGTTTAATACTAATGACTAACATTTCTGTACATTGTTATAAAATCGACACCCCAGCTAGATGCTGACTAGACATTCCTGCAAAAGTAATGTAAATCTTTCCACTTCTAAATTGGCATAGTATTAAAAAGAAGCTTTTTCATAGGAGTTGTAATGAAAGGCGACACAAGGTTAAATACAATTTATTATTTACACTTTACGCAGCCATCTGCAACGAATCAGCAAAAAGTTATGTTGACACGTGAAAGAATGTTCGCACGCTGATATGAATGCCCCCAGCTCGCACGATGATATTCTCTACCAGAAAGCGCTACCGTTTGTAAATATAATGTTATGAAGAAAACACAAAAATCAGTTCTATTTAGTCAGTGTCAATTCCAGTGCAAGTGCAGCTGGTCTTATCAATCTTCATGTAACATATAAACATATTCGATTATTAATTTCTTTCCTATAATATTAATAAGTTATAAATCATTTGATTTATCAATATGAAATAAAAGGCAATTAAAAGATAATATTTTTATCTTTCTTTAAATATATACAGGGTGTCTTGCAACCATATGAACAAACTTTATCACGTTACTCAGCCAGCATGTCAAATGAAACAAAAAATATAATATAACATGTGTCCTATCTCATTCCGTTTTCGGTCCGTCTGTCTGTATGTGCTTTTTACAAAATACTTAATATTTTTGGAAGTAGAAAAGATATTGAGCTCAAACTTTGTACACCTATTTGTTGTGTAACCTTTTATCACTGTACGAAAAATTAGAACAAATATTTTAAATATTTTCAAAATGGCGGCCGTTTATAATTTTTAATGTCAAATATCTCAAAAACCGCTAACTTTACGAAAAAATTATAAGAGACAAAAAAGTTTAGTTTTTTAATGAAAAACACAATGTTGTTTTTATTTTGTATGTAGCTCAAAGGACAACAGAGATATTGAGCAAAAAAAAAAGAAAAAATGTATTTCTTGATAGTTGTCAACAATATCCAGAATTACTCTAAAAACAAAATATTTTAAGTTATTTTGAGCTAAAATAATAAGTTATTTGGATAATGTTCCGAGCACTTTCTAAGCTGATTCCACTGGTAAACAATAATGAAAAAAGTAAATTTATTCATAGGTCTGGAAATGCTTTGTTAGAGAGTTACAGCTGGCGAAAGATTTCATACGTGCTTCATATTACTCACAGAAACGAATCCCTATTGAAATATGTAGGGCGTTAATTAAGGTGTAAAATTTAATTTAATTTACGTAAAATGAGCAGATAAATTTAATAAAATAGGATTTGTCATGACATTCAAAACCAAATATTCTTATATATATTTTTTTTTTGTAAAATGGGTAGTTTTTGTAATTAAGTTGAATAATGTAAATGGCCGCCATTTTGAAACGGAAACAGATAATGGCATACACATTTTTTCCAACCTAGGGCTTAGTGAGAGTAACATTCAACCAAATTAATTATTTGTTCGTTTTGACCCAAGGAACAATATCCTGAAGTTTGGAATCACCCTGTGATAAGGTGGATAGGGTGATAAGGTGACTGGGTTCTGTTCAGTTAGAAAAATGTGCGATCGGGTAAGGTAAACTATATCAGTATTGGATTGCAAGTTTTTAAAACGATAAATTCTATTAATATAGTTTCTGTAGTGTAATCTTGTCTTATTAAACGAGCAATTCTTGTATATTTATTTATACATTTATTTCTGATATCTCGCTAACGGCTCTAACGATTTTGATGAAAATTTACATATAGTGGTTTTTTGACGTCAGGAATCAAATGCGCTAGGTCTTATGTCTGCAAAATGCGCATAAACTTGGAAAAATGCGCATACAATTTAAACTCTGAATTCTCTTATATACCACCTTTGAAGTCTTAAGTATAGGCGAATAGATACATTATAGATACAATAAAGATGTTTTACAAACAGATGTTAATCTGTTAATTTTAGCTCCAGATGTTTATATACTATTTAACAAACATTAATCATTAACAATGAATCAGGTGATATAATTTTCAACTTATTTCTTTATTCAAACACCAAACGTAACTAAAACATTATTTTTGAGCTGTCATTAACCGTTTTGTAACCCTTTTCACCAGTTTCTGCATTCTTTGAATTTCTATAAAGGTAATATAAATTATCTAATGATTATAATTATTATTTCTTATTTCTAAAATACATAAACAATATCAAATATGGCCTATTCGTCGGATAAGTTACATAACCTACATGTACCTATAGAGGTTTTTTACGTCAAGATGCGAATGCGCTAGGTTTTATATCTGAAAAAAATCTAATAAAATGTTAGAACTAATTACACTCGTGTTGTATTTTTTTTTTTTTTTTTTTATTAAACAGTTCATATGTACGTATGATCGAAAAATATTCATATTTATTAATATGCGATTCATATTTACATACATTTTCCTAAAAAATACAATAAAAATAAAAAATAGTGAGCAATGCTCGGCCACCCAGGTACTTAGTATTAAATGCGTAGTAAAAAGAGTATTATTATATTGATAACATCTGATTAAGCTAGCTTTCTTAAATAATTCATAATGCATTTGTTCAAACATTTTTGAAAATAATAGGAGTTATTCTTGAAAAAATAGTTAGTTGTGCTTCTGATAAATAATTGTATATATTTTCATCACTAGTACCTAAAGTGGATGTTTTGGTGCGAGATCGTGGTTTTATGTGTAAATAAACTCCCACCAAGCACCAAAAAGCACTTAAGGTACAAATTGTGAACGATACTTTGTTTCACACGAACACTTAATTAAATCACATTATTCATTTGCCTACATATTTTAAACGCGATTTAACCTATGCGAGACAATCCTACTATCAGCTGTTGTAAAACAGCTGAACCTTTTGAAGTTATAGCTGTTGTCATTTTAAAGCATCGCAGTGCATTGTTTACGTACAATACTTTTCGGTCCTAGTACAATCAAATACTTTTAGGTCCTCGCATAAAAAAACTCAGATAGTTATTGAATCAGCTGATTTTTTTTAGCAAGTAGTGAATTACTACAATAAAGAGTCACTTTACATACGTATCGCATGCATTACAATCAGTTATAATGCAGAATGATAAAAAAAAAGAATTAAGCAGCAGGGCATCATAATTGGTCAAATAACATAAAAACGAACAAATTTAAATTAAATCTAAATGTGTTGAAAAGTCTCTTACTTAGAACTTAATTTAGATATTAATAAAGCAAACTTTGGATTGAGAAAATGTTCACATTAGAAAATTGAATTACATTTCCCTCTCTCGGAGCAACAGTTAAGTTTTCATAAAACGTTAAGGAAGCCGCACTGTTTGTGAAGTTAATTTAGCGATACCTTTCAAAAACCTCTTCCACTACTCACAGGAAACCGTGAATGTTGCTCCTGTAATTGGGTTTTAAAACTTTTCATTTAGAAGTGAATTGAGGCTTTGAAATAGGAAACCGTGTAAACTACATTGAGTAAGTTGTTGGGAAATTAATGTCTAAACGAGCTAAAACTGTACACGCAGTTTTCTGTGTCGGTTATTTTTTCTGACCTTTGATACAGTATGAGTGAAGCTAGAAAACAGTCGAGGAATGTTGTAACATTTGTCCGCCGTTCATACTGAGGCGATGCGATACATTCTAAGTGGTATACGATGCAGGGGAATACTCAGATTTAGAGAGAAGTTATACAAATTTTGATACAGGAGAAACTGAGCTAATTATTGACTCATTGCAAATTGCACATCTCTCACAGTACCAGCTGGTCGACTGAATGACCAATATCGTAAGATAAAACGAATGTAATCACGACTACACGAAGTACAAAAAAGAAAATGGTGGAACGAAAATAACTGGAAAACGAAGCATTTCCGATCCTATGTTCATATGAACGTTTTTCTTTATTTTCACTATTGGAACACGTCCTGGAAGGTTATCCGTTTCTTGCTGAATCTCTCTGTATGAATTAAATATTTATGTTTTTACATCGGACAGTAGTCTGTAATGCGCCTGTACACTGTTCAATAAATACTTCTGTTTCTAAAGTCATAATATTAATCCACCTATACTGATACCTACGTAAAGTCAAACGTTATTTTGATTGATTTGTTAGTAGTTATTTTAAAAATACATCACCAATTGCAATTGCTAGTTATTTTGTAGGATTATATCGACATGTAATTTACTATATTCTTTAAAAAAATTATTATTGTTCTTACCTTATTTATGAAGTTTAATAACTCTTTATTTGATTCACTTCCGCCATTTTGGATCAGTTAAACTGTATGAACTAGTTAATTTTCAACTACACAAGAGTCGAACTTTGACGTCAGATGTCAAACACGCGCGTCTCTATACCTCGCGCGCGATAACTTTTCACTTGGGACTTCCACAGTTTGGCAACGATGCGGGGCGGCTCGCTACCCCATCCCTCCTATCACATGTATCCGGTTGGACGATGACTCACAACTAGGCTCCTAGTGAAAATTACACTTTTTTTTCAAAACTTAATGAAAAGTTCATTATGACTATGCATCATAAAGATAATTTTCTAACAAGAAATAATATATAAAAATATTTGTAATCAGACAACTAATAGTATTGGAAAAGGGTAAAACTAAATATATTGTGATCGTTTTGCGGAAAAATTAACATTTAAATATAGAACAAAAACTATTGAAAAATAACTAATTCAAAATAATATAAACTTTCAAAAATGTCGTTTTTAACCTGCTGACAATAAATATCTTAAAGTAAAAAGTAAAAATATTTTTGTAAAAATGTTTTGTATAAAGTAAAAATTAGAGTTCTGTTGCTTCAGAAATCTTCCTGTTGGTCAGTTCGCGTTGTATGTTACTGTGCTTGTGACTTGCGATTGTGGCTGACGTTTTTAGTAATGCCGAGCAGTCAAAGAAAAGCACTCAATAGTCAGGCTAGGACGATCGTTCTCATTGTCGTGCGGTATTTCCAACAGGAGAAAACAAACAATGGGCCGTTAAGAAATGTACATCAAGTTTTAAAACGGGTTGCGGAGGCTTGTAATATAAGTCAACGAACAGTGGTAAATATTGGAAACCAAGAGAAAACAGCTGAAAAAAAGGATGACGGGAGTCCTGTAACACCAGGTAAAAAAAGAAATAAACAAAAACCAACCACTGATATTGATAAATTTGACAACGGTGCCATAAGGCGACATGTATAATGTATACTCCTACTACAATAGAAAAGAAGTTCCAACTGTTCCCAAACTGTTAAAAAGTATGAATGAATGTAAATTTTTTTGGGGAAAACACACATCCCTTCGTAACATTTTAAAGAAAATTGGATTTAAGTATAAAAAAATAAACAAACGTAAGGTACTACTTGAGAGGCCTGACGTGGCACTGACAAGGTATCGTTTTTAAGGGCTTCCAAACATATTGTCTGGAATAAAACTGTATTTTTGGACGAAACATGGATTAATAAAAACACTACGATAACTACAGGTTGGACTGATGAAACTGTACAGGGTAGTCTGGGGGCACCAATTGGGGAAGGGAGTAGAATTATTGTTTGCCGTGCTGGATCATCAAAAGGATGGATTAAATCTGAACCACGTATATTCGGTTCAAAAAAGACTAACGACTACCATGAAGAGATGAACTCATGGTTGAATTAATTACCTGGATTTTTAATAATGTTTTAACTATTACATTATACAACTATAAACAATACTTATAATTGTCCAATTTTAATAAATTTTAGATATTTATTATCAGTAAAGTATGACCAAACATGTTATGATAAGAAATATTAAAAAATGTCTCAGAAGAAAAAAAATAATAATTTGCAATTTCGAAAGAGCCTTCTCAGGAAGTGCACCTGTGAGCCAGCGCAATAAGACACATCCGCTCGTCTCAGCAGTGCGACGTTGCCGATACCATTTTCACATTAAACTCCAAAAATCCCAAGTGAAAAGTTATAGCGCGTATAGTATAAGTATAATGGCATAAGTTTATTTCATTGTCAACTCTACCCTTATCTTATGAAAGAGAAGACAAGTATCACTATCCAATTTTAACTACTAACAAACTATTTACCATTTAAATAATTACAAAGAAAAAAATTGTTTTGCCAATATATTTTGGATGTAATATTATAGAGCATAGAGCATTAAAACAACATTCTTGGACAGAGAATCATCGCGCATTCTTGAAGTCAAGGTGTCTCGAATTTAGTACTGTTTCTTTGGTAAAAATACGATACAAGTTCCAATAAACATAAGCCCATCTTTTCAACTTTTAGTTTTCCATTCAACCGCCATTTTGTTTAAAAAAACGTAATATCTTTAAAAGTAGATCAGATAACGAGTTCAAATCTCTTGAAACCCATACGCGACCATACGATGTTCTTAGGAAGCACCACACCAACACTAAAATATAACAGTACAAATTCATCTAAATCAATTGAGATTTGTGTCTGGACACATTCACCATTCGTTAAACGGACCCCACACGATCAATATATTATATACTAACAATATCATAGTAAATAAATATTGACAAACTGCAATAGT
This sequence comes from Philaenus spumarius, assembly GCA_018207615.1. NCBI lineage: Eukaryota > Metazoa > Arthropoda > Insecta > Hemiptera > Aphrophoridae > Philaenus > Philaenus spumarius. The sequence goes on along the minus strand of JAGFPH010000119.1, from coordinate 659,102 downwards.
TATAAGTAAATAATGAGCTGGACTTGTGAGAACAATATAGATGAAATAAAACAACAACACAAAATCTCACAACAAATACGTTCAATAAATCAAACGCGTTTCAACGACAAAGTCGCCATCCTCAGTGATAAATCACTGAGTATTTTATCACTGAGGATGGCGACTTTGTCGTTGAAACGCGTGTGATTTATTGAACGTATTTGTTGTGAGATTTTGTGTTGTTGTTTTATTTCATCTAAACTGCAATAGACTCACACTATCATTATTTATTGACAATTTATTTAGTTTTGTGCTGGCAGCCAAAAAGTTTATGTAGTTATTTATTTGAGCTTTATCGATAAAATGACGGCAGAAAAGAGAGTGGCTCCTAATGAGAGACAAGTTTTTTCACAAAGTTTCTTGGATGAGGTGGGGGTATCTACCCCAAAAGATTTCCAAAATTACTTTCATGATGACCACTTGTTACGAAGAGTTGTTGAATTTAGTGCATTGGCAGAATGGCAGAATGTTGTAATAAATAATCGATAAACATTACGTAACTAACTGGAGAATATGTGTTTTTATCTTACTTGCTGACTTTCTAAAGATATAGACGGGGTGACATAATCAGATGAGTTCTCACTGAGACAGCTTATTTCTTTAAATGTCCAACGTTTGGGTATATATTTACTTCATTGGTGACAGTACCAGTTCCTTTAGAAGTTTTCACTTTTCTTAATTATTCACATATTCTTTAGTTGCATTTATTTGTATTAGTTTACAAATACTCCTTGGTCTTATGCCTTATTTTGTTAAATCGTTATTTAAGTATTGTTTTGAAGTCACGTCCCAAAGTAAAGGCAGCTCTCTATAGTTTTCATCGAAACAACCCTTAACTGCCCAGGTTTTTTATTATTTTTAATTTTGGTAACTAAGGTAAAATAGTTATTTGGCGCCTAAAAACACTATTTAGCGCACTATTTTGTTGCTATCAATAATTGATTATTAGATATTAGAAGTGTCCAAATTGACACGTTGGGCACATATGATGTCAAATGGATAAAATTGGTAAATCTATTTAGACCAGAAATAATAACTGTTGTGTAGAATAATATTTTTTTATTGTCTTCATAAAAAGAATTAGTATAAAAACAAATTTTTAAGATAAATGAAATATATTTCTTATTCATACTATACAAATTGTACTTTGTATAATCATTGTACTAACTTGTTTTCTTCTTGAACTTCTTTTTCATATTATGATAATCTACAAAACAATCAATACACACACCAAGGTCACATTTTCCGCGCTGACTTCTAACAGCAGACATCTTGTTGCGACAACCTTCTCCAGCACATCTTCGTTTCTTCTCAAGTTTTTGAATGGTTCCATCAAATCGAACGTCATCTGGTATCATTTTTTTTACTGGTTGAAGCAACATATAAAGCTGGTCTACCTCCCAATTTTATTGGATTTTCAAAAAAATTGACTCATCGTTTATATCACTATTTAAACTGTTCATAGTAGTTTCGTCCATTGATGTCTCACTATCTGAATTCATAAATGCTATGTGTGTACTACAAGAATATCTTCATTTAAGTTGCAATTTACACAGATTAGTGTAGCCTACGTGTGGCTATCACAACTGAAGTAAGATTGTCACTCTTCCTCAGACTGTCAATATTTATTGTCAATCTTGCAAATATTTTGATTTTCATCAAACCAGCCCATAAATATTTTATTGACAAAAGTCAATCTTTTTACTAACACCTTCAATAATATTTTCAATACTCTGATATTATCAACATTTTTTATTATATTGATGTGTGAAGGCCGCTTTAGATTTTATAGCGAAAATTTCAAACCACTGTAGATGGAGATTAATATTGAAAATGTTTTAAATGTGTTATTTGGCTAACCTTGATCAATTGTTCACTAGCCGCTTGAAAAAACTGAACGTTCCTGATTATACTAAATATTGGTCGATATTATTTCACGTATACGGAATACTGCATTTTTTTACTAATATACTGAATACCTCGTATGAAACGACATTGAAAATAATCTTATTTCTATTTTCAGCTTAAAATCGTGTTATTTATTGTTATTTTTTTGTAATAAATTTTCTGTTTACACACTTCCCTACCAATTGTCGATTTAACTAAATTACAAGCGAAAAATATTTACCAAGACCGGGATTCGAACTCATTACTCGAAAGCTTCATGGTAAAGCTCTACCAATGAGCCAATCTGATTACATTAGGTATTGATCGATATGATTTCACTTGTATAGTTTACTAAATTTGTTTAAACTAATAGACTGAATACCTTGTATGAAACGACATTGAAAACAATATCAATTCTATTTGCAAATTACAGTGTTATTTATGTTATTTTGTTTTGTAATAATTTTTCTGCTTACACTCTTCCACTGCAAGGGTTAATTTAACTATTTTTAGGATTATTAGATCAAATCAAACAATCTGTCTATGGTCATTGTTAATAGTGGTTGCTTGAATTTATATTGCTTTAGCTGTTCTTCTATATTTGTTTACTATTTCTTGTATTATTTAAATGTATAAAATATGATTGTTTGTTACTACATGCGTAGAAAGTATTTTGTTTTTGTATTAAGTTATAAAGCACTTTTGTTATAATTAATGAAGTTTTAACCAAGCAAATTTATGTGTCCTCAATCTTTTCTTTTCGACTTGCAATTTCCTTAACCTTATAATTTAAAAAAGACATATTCAAATTGATATTTTCTTTTAAAACACACATAGTCAACGTGTGTCTTCTGTTAACTGAACTGTATTTCCTTAACTGTTCTACTTAAGCTCTAAATGTTAATTCCATTAACGTAATAGGATTGGGCAGAGGAACTCTTGTATGCCTTGTTTGGTATCATCTGAAAATATTCAACCTTGTTGTTACGTAAAACTTTACAAGTTAAAACGGAAATTTATATTAAACTAGCATTTTAATCGTGGAACAAATTCTAGATCTCGGAGATTTTTTAATCCATTTATGTAAACTTATTTTCAATCACTTTATTTTGTTCGTGATTTTAACAGAATAGTGTTGTAGGCTTTTCCCTTTCGATTTCGGTTTGAATATTCCTTCATTTTCACTCTCCATAGTCAAGACAGACTTCTGTAGATAAACATGTATTTAGTATGATTCCCCGGTATAACTTCTTATGTCTGAATCACTAATAAATTGAAAAGAAAATCAATATATACACTAAACAAATCACTAAACGTTGAATACTATGCGAATCCTCTAGTGGCAGAATAGATTTTTGGGTGCCTTGTTTATAGCACATGCGCAGTTTGGTTGGATAACGTGATAAATAAATGGAGGTATTACACCATACCCGTTCAACTCGTTTTGAACTCTGACATAATTTCACATGGGCTTCCAGTTGTCAGTAAACCCCAGTTATTCTGCTCAAAAAAATTAATTTTATAGACAAAAATATGGAATCCGCTAGGTGAACCAGACCCTATGCAGAACTATTAAGACTTCTTCCATAACCTGCCATTGACCATCATCATCTACCAAAACATGCATCATTGGAAACCAAACTGGATCAGATTATATATGTAGATTAAATAGAAAAGGAGTGGCGTCACATCCATATCTACTGTTCTTTAATTACAGGGTCATTGGAGACTGCTGTGTCGTATTTTCCAGAAAATCAGGTCGTAGTAGTTAGTCTTAGCAACTATGATAACGTCGTGGCCACTGACGAAGCTCCATTTGTTGAATTGAAGAGAACCACTGTTCAGAAAGCGGTATTCTGGACGACTCTCTATCCCCCTTTCGAAATATTTCTCACAACGGCAAGACCAATAGAGAAGAAAGACGTTGGATCTTTGCTGAATCGTATGTTGCATTTAAAATTCCCATAGACAGCTAGTCACGTTAGTCTCCGCGACAATGAGCAATCAAAGGCTTTCAATGCTCAAGACACCTGTATCGCCTTATTGCATTCGTCTAAAATGCGGATAAACTCCACAATAAACAGGTAGTACAGGCTCATGTGTTGGAAGGACCTCATCACATACCACATTATATGCTAAAAGTTTCTTCGAGCAGTCATTGTTACTGCCTTCCACACAAAGCCTAAGGGAATGGCCCTGAAATATTACCTAACTTGAAAACGTACTGGGAAGGTTATTATTAAGTGTTGAAAGTAACATGGAAGTTTAAATGTGACGGCAAATCCTTAGGTTTTAGTTAGTAATTTAATTAAAACTGCCCTAACTTCTACTCTTGCCTTGTCGGCAGTTTTATCCCCCAAGATGAGAAATATTCCTCAATGCCTTCCTACAGCACATTTAAGAATTACTATCCTCAGGTTGCCAGCTTTGAGGCTACGGGAACATACATACAGATCACCTAAAGAGTACGTAAACCATTTTCCCCCATGATCGTCTTTACTGGCCAGTGTACTGCAAAATTTTGCAGCAGCCGAGTGTAGTAAGGTAAGACTGATCAGAAAGCACACACCAGGAAGTATTGCCGCCTTTACACAAAATTCATTTAGAGAATGTATTTGGGTACTATATCGTTATGGGTTGGTGTACACCAATGACATTCATAAGCAAATTTTAGTTTCTGTAAATCGAATTCCGGTACGGAATCCTACGCACTTGATAGTTTATATCCAACTAGGGGCTCCGCTCTACTCTACTCTACTGCTACCCTGGTGGTGACCCATGACGAAGCCAATGCAAACAGATTATTGTATACTCTGATATTTTCACGGAAATTACGATTGATTAGGACAGAGGCAATTAGATATAAGTAGGGTGGTGGGGGTAGCAGAATAATTACCTGATTCTAAATTTGCTGAATTTGTTGCAAATGAACGCGTGTTAGTTCATTATAGGACTAACCTAAAATTATGTTAAGTTATTGATCCAAACTAGCTGTTTTGTTTATAATATGTAACTGATGTTTGAATATAATTATAATACAGTAAGCATTTTTTGTTTGTTTGCTTTTAGTTTGTTTTATCTGACATATATATCATTCTTTTTAAACTAAATATAAATTTCTTAAATTTTAGTACTACATTGGGTACGTGTACCTTTTGGATTCAAGTATGCAGACTTTTTCGAAGTCAGGAGGAACTCAAACATATTTACTTTTGCTCGAAGTAAGTAAGTCCGTACTTGAAAGCATTTGACTAGTTCAAATCCCTAGTGTGTAGATTCTAGCAAACAGTAATTTATTTCTATAAAGTGTTCAGTTGTGTTCAGATAGCGAAGATAACCTGATCAGATACCATTAGAAATTAAAACTCGTGCAAGAGTCAAACAAATGTTTATACAATGTCCATTTGACGCTAAACTAAAGTAGCTTACAAATAATTTACTGAACTTTACAGAACACGTAAATACGAATGCTGTTATATTGTTTGAGGTCTGTGGTGTGCTTTAGCATTATAATTAACTAGCAGTCTTACTAGACTTTGCCAATGTTAAATAAACAACTTGTCTCAAACTTTTCCAGTTAAACATAAATTTGTGAAACGTAATAAATATCAAATAATTCGATCATGCGGCTGAACCGCTGACGTGAGTTTCAAAAATTAAGTTTATATGTTTTGGGTTTCTATACTAACTATATGGGAAATTGGTCTACTCACGAAGGCGCTGAAAAAGCATATACTAAATACATTACTCAAATTTGTTTTCACCTCAGCCTCCGGCCTCTGTTTGCACCTTGAGCTTGCGACCTCTTATTACGGGCTGCTCCGCTTCGCGCTTCTCGAAAAGTCTCGGATCAGAAGCTGCTCCCACGGTAAAATCCCCCACGTGGTTTGAAAAGTATAATTTTATTGTATTTTACGTTTTAATCGAATTTGGGGGAACTAGTTGGGCTATAGGTCGCATAAAAAAACAAAATGTACAAACTAATAGTCTATATTAATTTGTTTAGATAAAACAGATCCAATACAAATATATGGTTTCCTTAATAATAACATGGAAACTTATACGGCTTGTTGGGTGGAACAGTATGAAAAAAATACACAAAACTCTTTTAATTTTCCTATTTTAGGCACAAATAATAAGCGTCTAAAATTTGTGGAAAATTTACTTTGATGTCTTTGTTTATTTTTTTGTTGCTTTTTATGTATATAATATTAAGATGGATTTAATTTTAATTTTATTTGAATGTCAATGTATATAGCAAAGTTATTTAATAGTTTTACTTTATATCTATAATTTAATACTGCATTTAGTTAACAAAAAAACTGTCTGGCCACTTTATGGTGATGATTATTGTGTACAGTTAGTAGTAAGTAAGAGGTTTTTATATAACTCATCAATCATTAATCAATGTAAATTTATTTCCGTATTCATGATGATAAAACATTATTTATTTTGAAAACACATATACGATTTAATTATTTACTTTACTTTCCCCAAAATTAACCGATTTCCTTCATATTTGGTATCAAAATAATCAGGCGATCAAAACACGGTGCGTGAAATATTTTGTTTTAAGTTTTTATTTCAATTAAAAACGTTTGCATAATGATTGGCACAGTCAGCAATGACCCACCAACAAAGGCCTACGACGAGTGCCCAACTCCAATCTCGCATAATAGACGATGTAGTGCCATCTCGTCCAAGTGCTTTCTCGTCCAATATCCAATTTCCTAGAAAAGAGTGCCATCTCGTCCAACTCAGTTTTACAGTTGAATAAACACACTAATTAGTGCCATCTCGTCCACGTGAAAACTTTACAAGGGTTGAGGAACACAGGTAGCCTGTGTTTGTGCGCCCTCGCCTAGCACCCTCACCCCTCCCCGTCCATTTGTTTACATGTGGACACTGCCAATTTAAACCTCATTTGTATGCTTGATCGGGAGGTGTAAACATCTGTAGGAATATGGAGTTTGCGACCACCATAAGAGGTTAACCTAGTCTTTTATATATAAGGTTTCCGGTATACGAATAAAAATGAAAAGAAGTGCGGAGAAATTGTGTGGCGGTGTGTAAATAGTACGAGTGTAAATCACATTATATAATTAAAATTAAAAAAATAAAAAACCTAAAAGGTTCGAACCTATAGTATGTAGTCACAGTATGTTTGCTTTTTACTTAATCTGGCCGATAACAGTATGATTATGTTTCGTTATTATCACTTTATATAATTAAAATAAAAAAAAAAAAAAAACTAAAAGATTCTAACCTAAAGTATTTAGCCACAGAATGTTTGCTTTTTAGTTAACCTGGCCGATAACAGTATGTTTGTACTTTAAAAGCGTATGTACAACTTTGTAGTTGAGTTGGCAAAACTGTTAGTTTCCACACAAAAAAGAACAAGACAAATCCGGCAACGCTGGGAGAACGCTGAGAAAAACATGTTGGCTCATTACAATGTAAATTCCCATAAGGAACATTTGATTTGAAAGTTTTTAATATTGTATGTGTTGAAGATGGTTAAATATTGCTTTCCCGGCATCAGTGAAGTGTATAAATACTATATTTATAAAGAAAAAGTTAAGGTTTGTGTATTAATAGTAGTTTCGATTGACACACTAAAGTAAACAAATACCTTGCTGTTGTACGCAAGGTATAGAAGACCCTTAATAAAAATAATTAAACGTTCCAATAGTTTTTGTAGACCTGTCAAGTAAACAATAGCATAGGTTTTTGGACGAGATGGCACTAGTTAGCAGGTAGAGAATTAACCCCCCGCCTTACGTTCGTGGAATCTGGACGAGATGGCACTTGGACGAAATAGCACCTAGACGAGATGGCACGATACCTAATAGACCAAGGGTAAGGGTAATTAGTACGGTCGACTGGTTGTGTCTCATCCTGAGGTGATATAGACTATAATCATCAACATTGTGAACGAATGTGTTTTGACGTAAAAATGTATTTTATATAGTTGATGCTATAATAATTTTAAATCTACAAAGTTATACTTTAATTTTGTATCTGTGTTAGTAGCCGAGAAATCCAGCCTAGTTCAGATATTTTCTAAACCCGGTCTGTTTAAACCTTTCTTCTATTTTGTTTAAAGTGGCACAATTTTTATAAACCTCTTTCTAATCTAAATTTGTATAGTATGTATTATATTGAGCAGCAATTATTGTTTTTATGAACGATGCAAAAGTGGTATGGCGGTACCATTAGATTATTTTAATGGAACGAAATGAGATACAACTACTCCAAGCATTTAAATGTGCGTAGACAGTTGCGCGCCACGTACCGCGCGCCGCTCGTCTGTGGTTTGTTGGAATTGTTGATTTTAACGAACCTCCGGCGATCCATAGCAAACACACTAACATTCCGTATTCATTTTGCAGTGAAGTTGTAAACATGTCTACGCGACGGGAAAATCTCGTGATAATAGTGATGAGTGGTGCGGCATTACTAATGGCAAGTTTATCTAAAATAAAAAAGAAACCTCGACGTTGGTAGCACACTGAACTTAAAAAAAAAAAGAAATAGTTCAGAACTTATGATTACCTTGAAGTCGCAAGAAATAAGCAGTCAATATACACATTTTTGCTTTTAAATTTGCTCTTCTCCCGTCGGTATGAAGACAGAAAGATATTTTTGTTTTTGGTCTGCAGATATATCCATCTCCACGGATATTTCTTGCCAAGCATCTGGTTTCATATTAAAAAAAAAGATTCTTATGCAGAGGATGCTAAAGAATGGATTGGTTTCTGTAGGAATCTATTAATGTCATTAAATTAGATTCTGCACAATCCTTAAATCACTGGAAAATTAATATCTTGTACAACAATAATCATATGCGCCCTAAAACGACAAACCTTTCACGCGTCGGCAGTACAAATATGACGAATTCAATGCACGCAAGTGTGTGCGCACTTTAACAGATAGTTTACACAATATAGTTTCAATACTTAACCCAGCAAGTGAGGCCAATAGACATCTCATTGTATAAATACACATTTTTATATCTCTATCTTGAACCGGCCTAGCTTTATCTGTTATTTGCCAGGGAAACTTGGCAACTGCCGAAGTCTACTTAACGGGTCTCAAATATATAATATTTTTATTAGCGATTTTCCATAGGAAAGATGAACTATTGTTGTGACCCTTATAGTGAGAAATAAGATCGGGAGTAGTCAATGAGCAACGACCATTGTTCCCAGAATACTTTTTGGGGTGTCATTAAACGTTATATATATATATATTATGTGTTCGCAATCTAACGACTGCATTTTACTTACGATTCGGCCCAAATTTTGTACACACTATGGTTTCCTGGCTCGGACGATTTCGTTAGCAAAAAAAATCCAATAACCTGGAGCACTTTTTAGTTTTAGTAATTTAAAAAAATATTCGTACTAAAATGAAACGGTTTGGGGTTTTAGCTAAAAAATAAATGTACGAGGTTATTTTGCACATTTTGTCTTTTTACACGACCTTACAGCTCGTCTGTTTTCTTTAAAATAGATCGAAGACACGAAGAAGTCAAGAAGACAAAGAAATTCGAGGGCACATTTGTTGTGAATATTTGGGGAATAATTGTTTTGTATTAAGCTTGAGTAAAACCAGTGTTTGTTTGTTTTATTATTGAATTGGTTATTTGTATTTGAGAATTTTGGGAAGTTGATACTTTTAAACTCAGTTTTGCCCGTAGAGTTAGGCATAAGATAAAAAGCTTATTGTTTTTTAATATGTTAGTAGATTACTGTATGTAATAGTCAATTTATGAATTATTGGAATTAAAGATTTGTTAAAATATTTTTAATAGTGGTGAAGTTATTGTAACAAATATATATCTGCTATCCTCTCATGACATAATAAGAACCAAGCGAATTGCAATCAAATATATCTCCTTTATAACAATCTATTGGAGTAATTTAAAGGTCAAAACGAGGATACAATAAATATTCATTATTGTTTCCCCTTGAAGACAGATAGCTGAAATTTGCTACATTACTTCATCGTATTTCGGTCACTACCGTCTAAGGGTTTAAACCGGGATAATAACTGCACCTAAACAATAAATATAAATTACACTAATTTCCTAAAAGGTAGAGGTCTGAATTTTGGTACAAAAGAAAGAAAACCCATTTGCATTATAATTACTTCAGTCGAAGGAGGAAAATGGGATAACTACCCTTAAAATTTAATACAAATTCGTACACTTGCTATGAAGCTAAAGAGCTGCAAATTTGTTACTTCATAACCCATCGTATTATAAGTTACGAGGTTACCCATAACTACCGTCTAAGAGGTTAAACTGGGGTAGCTACCCATAAGCAATAAATATAAATTACACTAATTTTTTAAAGCTAGATATCTGAATTGTGGTACATATTATTCTTAGGCAATATTAAAGAAAAAAACCATTTACATTTATTTGAATTATTTGCGTCTAAGAGGTCAATTATTTGTCATAGATTGATTTTTAAGTTCGTTCGGATGAAAATGGGAGGAAGCATTTTTAGTTGATTTTGTTTGTGTTTGCTTTTAGTTAATCTAACCTAAAGAAGCTGTTGGTTGTGAATAATATTACACTGATTATAAAATTTCTAAGTTGGTTGCTATGTTAATGAATGGACACAAAATATGTGTTCCTCAGCTTTTGATTGTAAACCTACGAATTTTCACTATTTTTACGTTTAAAAATACAAATTTGACAAAATCCTTTCTTATTGCGCATCTATAACCCCATATGAATATATCTTTAAATTTTCGTAATTGTATCTTAAGTAGTTTTTGCTCGAGTTTGTTTTGTCAGTCAGTTAGTCAGAACAAAGCTGCTTAGATATATAGTATAAATAAAAGGACTATCGTGTAAATATTGTGCCTTACAATTACATGCAATAATAATAAAAACAATTATTTTAGATCCGAGTTCCATGGACCAAAAACGCAAAGTAAGTTTCGCTCAATGGCCGTTATCCGCCAGTTTGTTACTCCTAACTCCCGAACTAACATACAAATTATAAATGAGATTTTTAGGTGTATTTAACATCTTTGTGTACATTTCATATTATTGCATACTGTTTTGATATATATTTAACAGTTAAACCAGCGTATACAGTAAATTAAATCACAGACGATCTTGTCAAAGTGTTAAACTTTTGATCCAAATCAGTTGTTTTATTTATAATTCTCGCGTGCCACCTTCGCCAAACCCCTAATTTTGTTTATAATTTTAACATTTTTAAATAGGAAACCTAAATATTTCGGGGATAAAAGGTAGACTAGATTAATGAAATTTTGTCAAAATTGGTTCAGCCATTCCTGAGATTAGCACTGACTAACAGACAGACAGACGGACAAAAGTAAAAAATGATTGATTTTATGTTTTGGTAAAGTGTGAAAACCATATGAACTTAGGAAAAAGTATGTTATTTATATGTATGTATAAATATGTAATAATAGATGTATGAATTGACTTATAATACAGTAAACAGTTTGCATTGATTTTTGTTTGTGTTTGCTTTTAGTTTGTCAATCTAACTTAAAAAATCTGTTTGTGAAGAATAATAAACTGATTCTTAATAATCGATACTATGGTAATGAATGTAAACAAACATATGTTGCTAAGCCTTTGATTAGAATAGCTGTTTTATCTGATATAGGGATGGAATGAACACCAGAATTTCCACTATTTTACGCTTTAAAATACAATGTTTGCAAAATGTATTATTAGTGTTCGTCTATGACCTCATAAGAATGCACCTTTACATTTTCGTATTTGTATCAATCTAGGAACGTATCAATCTAGCTCCTGAAACCTGGTCAAAATGGCTGCTATCAGCTCTGCAGAACTTTTATTCCCAGAGCATAAAGTCATAGGAATAATCTCCGAGATCTAGTGTGTCAGCTTTTTGGTTGAGGTGGTGGCAGGATAAAGTAGATTATGCTCTACATTGATTCTATATATTATATCAGTCAGTCAGAACCAGAGATCACTAAATAAGAATAGAGTAGAAATCCCAATACGAATGGTATTGAGGCAGTTAAAGCTAGATTGGCCATCTTATCTGTGGCAAGTTCTCCCGTCGCCACATTTTCATCCGTACTCGAGGTAGAGAAAGCGATTTTCTTAAACTAGGATTAAAATTATTTGTGATCATTCAATCAACTTGAAACTTTGCCGGTTTATACTGCATTGATTCATGATACAGGATGTGAAATCAAAAATTATTATTTATTTTTATGTTAATGGTAAAACTATTTTTCAAAACGATTTAACTAAGTAAATAATTAAAATGACATGAAAAAGTTAGTAAGTGACAACTTTTTTTATTTTTTGGTCAGAGAAGTTTCGCCTAAAAGTGGGAGGCAATGAGTTGAAATTTTACATTCTGTAAATTTTTTTTAAAAGGACATATATTTTTGTAGTTTCTACAATAAATATAAACCATTTTTTATCTGGGAGCTACGCAACTGTCAGTGTGGCTTGTGCGCTTGTTAGTCAGTGGTTATGGTAATTAAACACTTAATTTTAAACGTGTTAAATTGTTTATACAAAATAACTTAAGTATACAAGAACTATTCAGATTTAACTGTAAATATATTTGTACTATTGCGTCAGTGCAAGTAGCATAGGGAGAGCCGCCATCGCCACAGCATGCATGCCCACTCTATTCTTATTATATTACAGGGTGTTTCGCGAGAGGTTGGCACAACTTCAGGATGTGTTACGGGGCCTAAGAAAAAGCAAAATCGTTCGTAGGAACTTAGGTCCGGAAAAGCTTCGTTTTTCATATAACCGCAATTTTTTTTACAAAATAAAACATATCTAGAGAAATAATTGACTGATTGAGTTCAAACTTTGCATAACGTTTACCCTAACAATGATCTATTTTAAGACAAATAAGCTATTATATCAAATTATGCGTTTTAAATTGACGGTTGTTTGAAAAATTCAAACCTAAATTACCCCAAAACCGTACTTTTTACCAAACAATTTCAAAATACCTTTTTAGAAGCCCTTTTCATTCCCTATCGGATGTTGTAACTGTCAAAACAATCGGATGAAGGTTAATAGTTAAGTTAATGATAGTAACAGCATATGTACATTGTTGTGTTTACTGTGTTGGTATAGGATGCCGGGTTGAACAAACCAATAATTACACATAACTTAAATATTATCCTTCCTATGTATAATCATTGGTTTTTTGTTCAAATGTACGGTTTTTTGGTAATTCAGGTTTGAAATTTTCAAACAGCCGTCAATTTAAAACGCATGATTTGATATAATCGCTAATTTTTGAAAATAAATCATTGTTAGGTTAAACTTAATTCCAAATTTGAACGCAATCAGTCAAACGTTTCTTTAGATATGAATAATTTTGTAAAAAAATGGCTGATGTCTGGAAAACGAACAATTTTGTATGAACAATTTTGCATTTTTGTAGGTCCCCTATCATCTCCTGAAGTAATGCCAACCTCTCGCGAAACACCCTGTATATTGATTGTATAATTGGCGCGAAATGTATTAGTTCGCTACAAACAATGGTTAGGCACAATCCTAGTGTTAGAGAGTCGCTGGCAGAATGTAAAGATCGATATAACATTATGCAAACCGTGCGTAGGTAATCATAGGCTTGGAGTTATAACACCTGTGCTCTACAGCGCTGTCAAGTTGACATTTTATTTATTTTACAGTATATTGCACGTGATAACGATATTGGTAGATGTGGTTCGATAATAAATCTTGCATTAGTAGACTGGATGAGGTGTATCGGGAAGTTTTTACCTCAAATTACCAACATTTTCAGAATTAAAGTAGTCCACTGCTACATACGGGAAGTCTGTACAACCGGTGAGGGCGTACAAATAATGATAAAAATATAGTTATTAAATAATTGGAATTTTCATTTTCTTTTGTAATTAATCTTGTAAAGAAATACGTTTACGTGTTACAATTTATTTTAAAAGTTATTAATTGTTATTGATTTTTTTGTAGATGAGAGAAATGCGTTACGCACATAGTATTTGGCTACCCTTGATATTTGTCTGGGGATGTATATTTTCCCCCCTTAATGAGTTTGGGGTAACCATATAGCTCATTTTTCTCTATCACTTTTATATGTATTTTTTTGGTTATCACTTCTTTTTCTTTAAAATGTTTTACTTCTTGTGATGACTTATTTATTTTTTCCTTTTTACTTTGATATAATCATTTTGACAAAATAAATTATCAGTAAATGTTAGTGGTTTTCACTTATGTGTTCCTATCAATTTATGTATTTATATATAGTAATTAAATTGTTATTGTTTTTGTTAGTTACTGAATAGATTGAGGAAATTCTGTCACATATTTACAGCTAATATTTTTTAATTTATAGTTTTCAGGCACTATAATAAAAAAAACATAAAACTTAAAAACCAAAAAGTTAAGAATATTAGGCCTATTTGAAAAATAATATTAATTCAATAAAAAAAACTCATTTAATTCATACAGAACGATGAAAAATCATAATAATTGGGGTGAATATAAAATGTTTAAAATATGTTTTATATGCTTTTACCCTTGATTGTGTTATTGCATGTACTTTCTTCAGTAGATATCGAAGGTTGGAAACTTTGTATTATGAGTTGCCAAAACTTGGTATCCCCCCCCCCCCAAAATTTGCTTTAATGAAGACCCTGTTCATTTAGTAAATCCACTATTAATAGTCAACTTGATCGATTTTATCGTTGAAATTCTGGAAAATAAGCAAAATTTATGAGTCTTTGCCCTACCAAATGCCATGATCTCTCAGGGAACTTTAATGAGCCTAATTTATTCATGGTTAATATTAGTGATTTGTCACCATAGTTGAATAGTAATGACGATATTAATGTTATGCTGATGACACAACTGTTATCGTTCAAGCTGAATCCAGTTTAGTAATTGGATAAAATCGCATTCATAGACGTGAATGAATCTATCCAGTACTTTTTAGGAAACAATTTGCTTGTGAATCCATACAAGACCGTCTCTGTGTTATGGCTTATAGGCTACCACTGCAAATTCAGTTAACCCCAAATATAATCTTAGCAGATGACATCATTAATGATGTCGATAGTGTCAAATGTGTTGGTCTCACTGTTTGCTGTAAGTATGAAAATTGGCTCGGGTATCTTTTTGTTAAGAAATTTGAATCATTATTGCTCTAAAAGTACACTCCACATGTATTATTATTTTTTGTGATATCTTTGTTGTTTATTTTATTTCTTGACTATAGTCACACACATTTTGTATTTGTCCACGGATGTAAAATAAATTAAATTTCATTTTCTGGTAAAAATTCTTAGTTAATTTAGGCCTACATGTGTTGTTATTTTTAAATACTCTTTAAAAAATTTAAATTACAGATATTCTGTAAAATATATTAAATTTAATGGAAATTAAAATAAAGCCAAAACAAAATTTTATTTCTCCTTGATAAGTTTTTAAAAGAAGAATTAAATTTGTTCAATAAGCTTAACTGTTAAACTTCTATGAAATCACCCTTTTCAATGTTCCAATATTTTATCTAAAGCATGTACACACAAACAATAAAATATCAACTAAAGTGTTGATTTAAGAACTAAGAACAAGTTCTCAAACAGCTGGTAAGTACTGAGTGTATAACAAAATTTATTGTAGTTAAACTCAAATTAACATCGGTTGAATAAGATTCTTTACCCCACGCCGAATAAACCAGCTGATTCAGATTTATTATTGTCACGTCACGCCCGCTCGCTGAACAATAAACACACTCCGTTAACCTCAAATGCATCTCTATAGGTCTAACTGTTTAGTACAATGTCGGAACATAGTTTTAAAATGATCAAACACTCACCGGATCCAACAGGATACTAACTATTGTTCTTTATAAGATATTATTATAATAAATGTTCTGTAACCTGCCAATCAATCTATGTTTTTTATGGTTCTAATATAATCTAAAACTAATCAAAATACGAAGAAAAATAATATATACTTTAGTTGTAAAAAAAACAAAATTTTGTGCGAGTTGTCGTTATCGTTTTATTAAGTTTATATCTTAATGTGCTAGGGTTTCTACCAACTATTTGGTCTACTCTCGAAGGGGCTGAATAGCTGCCAAGTGTACGAAATATATTACTGGAATTGGTTTGTACCTCAGCCTCCAGCCCCGGCTCATGGGCTGCTTCGTTCCGCTCGCAGTGGTACTAACTCGCTTTACGAGTTTGCACGTCGACCTTGTGGAGTCTGATTGTGGACTGCACTTGTCGAGTTTGTACCTCGACCTTAAGACCTCGGATTATGGGCTTAAAAAATTGCTTCGCGAGTTGGCATCCCAGCCGTCGGCCTCGAATCAGAAGCTGACCCACGGTAAAATTCCCTTGTGTATTTAAACCGGACACTCTTATTATTTTTTACATTTTGATCTATTTTGGGGAACCATATTGGCTGCAAGGTCGTGCAAAAAAATAAAATGTGCAGGATAAGCTCTTATATTTATTTGTTTTATATAAAACTTCCAAAGAGTTTAAGTCTAGTACGAAAACTGGGAAATTTAAAAAAATATAAATTCTATGAAATAGTTTTATATATATATATATATATATAATATATGTAGTTCTAAAGCTATCAACAATGAATAGTTTTTTAATGCATTTCTAGGCCATAAATATTGTTCTGAAATAGTAAGAGTTTCTTACAGATTAAATAATAAAATAAACACTAATCATTACAGAGTTAACAGGAACAGTACGATCACTAAATCCTTGATATGATCCACTAAATTTAAACACAAATTCTCAGTTATTCCAGTCATGCAGTTCCAGACCTAGACGCGCGCTCCGTAAGACAATGGGCTATAGACACTCTGCGCAATGGTACATATTACACGGACAAGACCACTGGTATGAATACTAATTCAGGTTTACATTAAATCAAACGAAAATATAGAATTTGCACTAAAATCCATATAAACATCAATGTACAAGTATATCGATTTGTACTAGATATATCGGTTACAAAATATGCTTGCTCATTGGTTGAAAAACTGCCCAATCGTAAGCGATTACAGAAAACTTCATATCTAACAAATTAACCAAGAGTTATAAGAGGGACAAATGATTAAAAGGCAGTGTTAGAAAGTTCAAATCTTGATGAATCCAAAGGTGTCCTCATATTCTTTTCAAAACAAGTCAAACTATTATGAGCCTTAGAAAAGTGACAAGTTTGGTTTTTTCTTTGTGTTTTCTCGCTCGGCGTCAACTGTTTAGACAATTATAATTTTTAAACGATGATTACATGACATGTAAAAATACTATATTG
>JAGFPH010000119.1:613387-641451 GCA_018207615.1 Philaenus spumarius | reverse complement strand
GTTCGACTCCGAAACGCGTCTTTATAAAAAGACAACGCATGTCACATGACGGAACCATAAAGGTAATAAAATTTATTACTCAATATATTATATAATTGTGACTTGGACACCAACAATGAACATTAAAAATACTAGTTGACCCATGCGAATATTTCGCAAGTTACTAGCAGGCCTACACTTACCTGAAATTAATTACGTTTATTTATTTACGTTGGTTTATAAATAACAGTTTCCATATAGAATCTTATAAACAATCTTACTAACAGCTGTCTAGCTAGTTAAACAAATTGTTAATAGTTGGCGCCTTTCATTAGGAACCACATGAACTATAACATACAAGTTTTAAAATCATTTTTTTGTAACGAAAACATGAATTTTAAGCAGTCTGTCTATTTTTCGTCAATAGTGGGGAACTGATAGAGTTCGGAATTTCCCCCCTTATGTCCGGGTTCACAACAACAATAAGACTACTATTCATTAAGGTTGATTGGTTTGAATGCAATGGATAATTAATTCACTCAGTGGTTTAGTGATAACAGAAACTTTACTTTCCCAGAATCATATACAATTTAACTATATATCTAATATCTTATCGCTATACAAATTCTTATTGATTGTTGGCTCAAAAGACAGACCACCCTGGATATCTGTCCTTTGTTACAACCCTGGCCTATACCCTTGTTAATAGACCCAAATGTGGTTGTATAGAATGTTACGTGATCTATTTGTTCACCTAGTATATTCGCTGGTTCCCGAAGATATAACGTAGTCCAATGTTCGACCCTCGTCGATCAGCAGTGATCTGTTCGAGACCCCGGTCCCTATCTCGGCACTAACTAGCCTCTCGACCACAGCACACTGGTCCACCGACCACCTTAGACTGGCCAAGAATCTAGGTTAGCATCAAGTTTATATAGTAGACTTCCGCCTGCCTAAACTGACCTAAATCTTGGGTGTTATGCCAATGTCAGGCATTTCTACACTTCCTATTTCTATGTTCTGTCTTTTGACCAAACAATCTTACATAAAACATTGCTTAATTAACTATTATGTCATACTTGACCTACAATTAAACTAACCATTTCCTAAATCGTAACAGAACATAAGCTTTAAAATGATGTTTGAGTAATTAATTTTGATGAAGAATTAAGGGAGATATCGCTTAGCGACAAAAAACACCTTTGAGAAATAATATATAAAGGATACGTTTCAGAACAAATTTGTAAATACAAAAATTGATCTTAAGCATTTCCTTTTCAATGGTTTTTGTTTGATTGAGATTAGATGATTTAGTTTGTGAAGTATTCAATAAAATCAGACGATTCAATAGTTCTCTCTGCTACTTGCTCGGCGCTCTGAGACGACACTATAGTGTTGTCTGGCGTTTGTACGGTTAAATCAAACCTATAAATCAGACCTTAAAAACATTTTTTTGGTGATCATGAGCCCTCCTGTATCCGCCCATGTGAGTGGTCCCATCGAAAATCGGAATTTACTTGACGAACATTTGGAATTTGTTCCAGTACATTGTCGTACTGAGCTTACCCATATATTGCA
Organism: Philaenus spumarius; assembly: GCA_018207615.1. Classification (NCBI taxonomy): domain Eukaryota; kingdom Metazoa; phylum Arthropoda; class Insecta; order Hemiptera; family Aphrophoridae; genus Philaenus; species Philaenus spumarius. Next base: position 639,894 of record JAGFPH010000119.1, on the reverse strand, counting down.
TGTCAGTAAGTGACGCTTAAGTGTGACTTGGTGGATTCATAATTGTATATATTTTCGATGCGAGTCGTGTCCACAAACAATTTCCTGTATGTAAAAATAACTAGGCAAGGCTTTTGCATGCTGATATAACAAATTGTACGGTGGCAAATACAAAGGAGAATATATCTTGTACCCTATTTAGTTAGCCATGAAGTGCTATTTATTTTCTTTCGCACTAAGATCTACTTATATCATTATCTTTTAATTAACTATATAATAAGGTACGAATGTTCTATTCGATAACGAACAATGAAAATGTGATTTTGTATACAAAGTTATTTATTCGTTATTCTTTGATGAATCCAATTATTTTTTTATCTTGAGTTGGTAAATTAATATACAGTAGCCTCAAACTAGGAATGCGTCTCATTTAAGGGGTGCGTCATCCCTACTACTTTCTCTCCAAACCCTGACTAGATTTACAACCAATTCCACGAAAACTATGATACATAAATTAATGGTTAGCTTCGTTCAGAAAGTTACAACACAATAACCGACTCATTTCAGTTAATTTTTATTTTACTTTCTTGCTTACAATATTTATGTAAACAATTTATATCAACTTACAGAAAACTATGTTAAAGTATCAATAATTTGATCAAGCAGTTAAACCGCTGATGTGTATTGAGTAAATTTCCAAAATTAATTAAGTTTATTAATTTTCAGTAAAAAATTAAAATTTTAAAATTAACAGTCTGTAGAATATGTTTACTCCCCGATTACAAACTTAATTAACCATGTAAACGTATCAATTATTCTAGACGAGCAGAATACACGAGAAGTCAACCTAAGACGTTCTAATTAGTACTGCTTGCCCTACTTAGAGTCCGATTGTATCCTATAGTAGTACACTTGCAATGCGATGGCATGTTTATTTCTGTCGATGCTACGCGATTGCCTAGACTCAACTCTGTCCCTATTGTTTAATAAACTATATACAAATAGGCCTATTACTTGAATTTAAAGAAAGTACAGTGCATAGTAATATACTTTAAACATTAAGATTAAAAATAAACATCTTACATATTGTTTTTTTTTTTTTTACCAACAAGTTGTCTGTACAAAGTTTAGGGACATAGTATTTCTCATCAGGTGCCGGTCAGGTATTATTTGAACATACAAAAGAAAAGAAGTAATAAATTTAGAGCGGCGACACTGTAAAGTTGGTTTATGAAAGAATAGCAACAACGAGATAGACAACTCCCAGCTGATGCTGGAAAATCAATCAGAATAATATATTAAGGCTCGGCAGACCATGCTACCGTCTTGAATTTCAACTCCCATAAGAGTAATGCTAAACGCGTAATGGTATTACTACTGGAATAATAATGATCAGGAAATTATTCTGAATATGAATTTTAAATGTTAAAACAATCCGAATGTGGATATCATTTATATTTTTTTTCAAATTCGATTTTAAATAAATTTGTTCTTTGACTTACTTCAAAATCAAAGATTGCGATTTTTTTCTTTTCAATAATGCAAATATCATGAATATAAAAAGCTTACCACATTCGAAGTTTAATTACATTTCAAGTAAAAGAAATTATTTCAATAAATTTGGATAATTTGTGATGAAAAAATGTGCTTTATTGTAAAAGCATGTACGTGCCGAATTTGTGTTCGAGTGTTTAGCCTGCACTCTAGTGGTTATCACATCAACTTATTGCTCGCGGAGGAAAACTAGAAAATGAAATATCCCTTAATGTTGAATGTGTGAGAGAAAGCTGTGACACATATTCATGTACACTGTCACGAATGTATGTTTCAGTAAGTTTACAGTCAGGGTTACGCCGGCCACTCTCTAGTTCCGCCTTTATGAAGCTACTCTATGTTTGCTAGCGGAAGAATAAACTCACCGCTAGTAGTGTATACCTTTGCCTCTAGGAGATGTGCGGTCAACTAAGACATATTTTTCACTCCTACCGAGCCTTCAGAAGGAAAGCTAAACAAATAACCGAACTAAAGACAACCAGCGCGCAGCGCGTGCATCTAGCTTAAACGCTACACAGGCCAGTCACGTGACATCACTTCTCTCCGTTCCACGATATCATTGGAACTGAAAAAGAATCTGATTGGCAGATTTTCCATGGACATTTTAACACGAGGAAAGTTTGTTCAAAAACGGTGCCCAAAAATCTCACTCCCGAACAAAAGGATTCTAGAATAAACATTTGGCAAATTGTTAACTAATTTTAAGGCATATTCATTCATATTGATGAAATTTATTGAACTTTTATGAGTTTTAAGTTACAAAGGACGAAATAACTGCCGAGTAGCTAATCTAACCGATCACTTCTACAACCATTAACAAAATAAAAACAGAAAATATATAATTATGTCAATTATTAACTTCATAACACTGCCAATAGATTTTTTAGTATTATATACGGTAATACTGGCTCCTCCCCTGCTCACTTCGCTGACCAACCCCGACGGCGATCCATGGCGAATCCAATGCAAACAAATTATTGTATACACTGATATTTTCACCAAAACTACGATTTAGCGGTGACCTATGCATAGCTAATGAAAGCTGTTGGTTGTGAAGAATAATAAACTATTTATAAATTTGTTAAGTTGTTTGGAATGGTAATGAACGTAAAAACACTTGCGTTGACACGCTTTAGATCCGAACAGCTAACGCGTATAATATTTTATCTGTACCCCGAATTTTCACTATTTTTACGATTTAAAATTAAAATTTTGCAAAATCCTTTCATAGTGTGCGTCTATGATCCTATAAGAATATACCTATAAGTTTTAGTTTAAACTGAATATTATACGTTTATTAAGTTTTAATTTAAACTGAATAATATACCTTTATTAAGTTTTAATTTAAACTGAATAATATACGTTTATTCAATATGGTTCACTTCACTAACGGTTGAAACGGACATAAATTATGTTCATTAATTTACTGAAGTGTCCTACCGACTGCGCCAGTTACGTTATTATACTCGAACGATTGATTTAAAAAAAAACTCAAACATTTATTTTATTACAATATTTAATTAAACAAACTTATAATATAATATTTAATATAACAGTATAACTCTTATTCATAGTACTTTACTAGTCGGGCGTTCTAACAACACTACTGACAAAAGCTCATTAGAGCTAACAGAACAATAAGACTGCTGAATTGCTAACTACAATCTTATTCTAGGAATACATGCTAAACTATGCATTGTAACATTGTCTTAAGCTAAAATATACTATATAACTCCTCCATCCCTAAATAAAACTTCCGGGGGTTGTTGAGTACTGGGTCCAGGTTGTTGTTTACTCCAGAATCTTCTATACGCTCCAATGAGTAGAATTACATAAGTTGATACTGTCCATATGCTTACCTCTGTTGAAATGACTGTCTGTTGTCGAATTGGTAATACTGTATCCAAATTAATTTAGTCTAATTCTAATTTATTTTAATTAATTGAGAATTATGGGTGCTAATTCGCTAGAAGACGTAGTCCAGAGGCGTCAAGGAACTTTTGATGTCCACCTATGGTTTTTGATGAATGATACAGTTGTTTATTTCGATAGACAATTGTGTCATTGTTTCGATTGATAAGATATATACCTTGAAGTGTTCTTGTTGTCGTCTCCTTTTGACTTATTATATTAAAAGTCTCCTTTATGTGGAAATATTGCCAGATACTTGTTCATCTCAGGTGTCCATTTAATTAAGTTTTCCGTTATCTCCAACGCAGTATATTTACAGTTGTTTGTTGTTCCTGATTGAATAATTGATGGAGTTAATGGATTTTGTGATTACAATTAACTATTCAAACCTAAAAATCTTAATTTACCTAATTTATGTTTTGATATTAACAGATATTTTGTTCTAGGAATAATAGTTGCATAACCTGATTAATATTTTGTCGGTACATAATATAATTTGTAAATATTAAAATCAGATTCTTCTACAATAGATAATTTGAGGAAATACACAATCTCTTTCATACTAATAATTGTACAACTTACTTCTAACAGTTTTTCAAATGCCCAATTATTTACAATTTTTGGTTCTAATGGCAATTGATTATTATAATGTTTGCTAATTTTTTCAACTTCATTAAATAATTCTTTAGTGGAAATTATACTTGGGTGGAGTACTCCTAACTTACAAAATGTTAATAAATTATCTATGTCTTGAACTAAACTTAACAGAATATTATATAAGATATTATTAATAAATCTTTAAATTTCTCTAACTCTATGAAATCATTCAGTTTTTTATTTACAAATGACAACTTAATTTTTAATTAACTAAAATTTTCTTCAACTATTTTTATGGTTTTATTAAACTCTACAATTATATCCGTATTAAATGAATATTGAGATGTAATTTGATTTTCAATATTAAACTAATTAATTGTGTTTAATGTGCTCTATCAGTTTGTCATATCTTTGACCATCGTAAGCATCTAGATTTCCAGTAATGATTTTCACTACTGACCCTAATTCATCAACAATACCTCTTTTATTTCTTACGCTATGTTTATTTTCTAGAGAGATTATTTATAATGTTTCATCAATCACTTCTCTTGTGTGATTAATTAACTTAAAATAATTAACAACGTCTGTAACCTTATTACTATTATCTGTTACAAATTTAACATTCTCATTTAAATGTGCAAAACAATTAACACAGTTTTGATTTATAACTTTTATAACAGGTCTCTAAATAGTTCAATTGAGTAAATATTCCTTCTAAACTACTAAAGTAATGAACAAATGTATGGTATGAGGACTTCAGTTTTGCCACACCTAGGTCAACTGGGATTACTCCCGCATTTTGCGTGATGTCATTTATTTCGGTTGTTCCGGAGGCGGCTCCTTGGAGGAACAGGAGGGACCTGGAACAGGATTTACAGAAGGGTTAGATTGTGGACTTACATTTATTTTTCTCGGTCTTATAATTTTTGTTAAATGAATCTTTTGCTTGGTATTGTAGTGTCTCCCTTGAATTTTTGCTGTTTTTCTTTCCGGATTTACTGAAGCTATTTGTTCTTTATTATATTTGTTTTAGGTTTAATTTGTTTCTGTATGGTTTTAACATAAATATCGGATGGAATTTCGGGTAGAGTTTCCCTGTTGACATTTCTTTTGGTTTGAATATTTTCCTTCGTTACTTGGTTAGTTTCTCTGATTAGTTCGTATAATTTTTGTGTTCTTCCCTTCTGGGTCGTGATATAATCATTTGTGAATTGTCTTTCTATGTCGATATCTAAAAATGAATTTGAATTTATGTGTCCGTACAATACTTCGAATGGTGTTAGTTTTGTAACTGAATGTATGCTGTTGTTGTAAGCAATAATGGCGTATTTTACCTTATTTATTACAATTGTGACATTCTTAAATTCGGGTTGGTTGTTTAATAATCGAATGTGCTCTATTAATGTAGAATGTAATCTTTCTCCCATTCCATTAGATGCTGGGTGTTGTGTACTGATAAAATGAATTTTTATTTTATGTAAGTCCATCAATTCTTTTACTAACCTGTTATTAAACTCTGTACCATTGTCTGAGACTATCACTTCTGGAATACCATGATGAGAAAAGTAATTCAACAGTTTATCGACTATTTCGGTTGCTTGTACGATATACTTGCGCATATCTAGAAAAGCTACCAACAATGCTTGGAAATTTTTGTTTATCAAGAGAAGTACCATCAACATGGATGATTTGAAGTGGTCTAGAAGCTGTAGGCGTTAAATTTATCTCTGACATTAAATGTGTCCTTTCGTATTTTGTTTTCAAACAGATATCGCAATTGTTTACAAAATTTTTAATATAATTTTTTTTGTTGGGCCATTAATATTGTCTTTTTATTTTTTCGTACGTTTCCTGAATTCCACGATGATTGGTTATACCTACATGATAATTACTAATTATTTCCTGGATCTCTTCTTCACTATATATGTCTAATAATTTTTTTGTACACTTAACTAACCATAATTGCGAATTTTTGAAATCTCTAGCTAATAAATTGCAAACCTTTCATAAAAATCACTTTCAAAATATAGTCTGTATTTTATATTTGGTTCCAAATATTCTTTCACAAATTTTACAACATCGTTATCAAAATTATTTTCAGCTATTTCTACTATTAAGGGTCGGCTCTAGCTGTCGGCCATGTTAGCTGACACTCCATAACACCAATGTTAAATTAAAATCCAAATTTTCCTTTATTTTTGATCGGAAAATTATAAACGATTTGCCATTTTAAAGCTATGGCTAATATGCATGCAAATGGCTTTTTCAGAACTAAGAAAAATATTTTGTTTAATATTTATTAACAATTTAAAACATTGATTTTTAATATTTTTTTATGTTGTCATTATTAATTATAGCGAAAAACTACCAAGCCATTCGCATGAAGAATTTCGTCCCCAAGAGTTTGTTATTTAAAAAAAATGCTATTTGAACAATTGCGGGTTTTGAATGGATTTAGGCTGAGCAATGTCCGTGTAACCTACCGCCGCTATAGGGTGATTTTAAATATTTTTTACATTTTAACTATTAATTATAGCGAAAAATTACCAAGCCATTCGGATGAAGAATTTTGTCTCCAAGAAAGTGGTATTTAAAAAAAATCGCTATTTGAATAATTGCGGGTTTTAAATGGATTTAGGATGAGCAATGTAGGCGTAACCTACCGCCGCTAAAGGGAGTCGCAGGTTGCTTTCTGTTTTACTAGAGCCGACCCTTAATCTTGTTTTGGTGTTCTTGAAAAGTTTTTGTACTTTTACTTTTCGAGGATCATACTTTAATAAAGACAAATGATCTGGTTTTTACCGAAATTAACAGGTTCGTCTAAAATTGGCATTTCAACTGTTGTGTTCCCTTCGTAATTTGAGTGTACAGTTTGGTCGCTATCTTCTACTGCTTCTGCGTCCAATACGATATTCTCACTTTCGTCTATGTTTTCTATCATCGATTGTCCATCGTCCAGTTCCGGGAAATATTGGCGAATTAAATCTGCTGAGTCTGTTATTGGTTCGAGAGTTTCTTCGTTTAATGTTGTCTGGGGTGTTTATTGGGTTATTATCGATAGCGTTTAGTAGTATCTTGAAAGCGCGTCAGCGTTCTGATTTAATTGTCCTCTTTTATATACTATTTGGTAGTCGTATTCTTCTAATTTAATTCTCCAACGAAGAAGTTTTGAGTTTCCTTTACTGAAAAAAGCCATTGTAAAGGTTTGTGAAATGAAAAGATTTTGAACTTTCTTCTGTAAACATAGGGGCGAAAATATTTAGTTGCCCATACTATCGCAAGTAATTCCTTTTCTATGGCGGAATAGTTAACCTCACTATCATTTAGTATTCGACTCGCATAAGCAATAGGTAAATCGGCACCATTTTTATTTTGGCTAAGTACTGCACCTATTGCAAAATTCGAGGCATCCGTTCTTAAATTAAATTCTTTTTCAAAATCTGGATACTGTAACAATAGTTCGTTTGATAGGATACTTTTACAAGTTTCAAAACAGCTTATGTAATCTGGATTGTTTATATCGATTTTTGCACCTTTTTTTAAACCGTTCGTAAACGGTTTTGTAATAGCAGCAAAGTTTTTTTATAAATTTCCGATAATATCCTAATAGACCTAAAAGCCCTTAATTTCTTTAGTTGTTTTAGGAATAGGAAAACATTTGATAGCTTTGACCTTGTCTGGATTCGGTTGAACACCTTCTGCTGTTACTATGTGACCTAGATACGCTACGTCTTTTCTAAGAAATTCCGTTTTGTCCAGTTGAATTTTAAAATTTGCATCCCGTAGTCTGTCGAAAACGTCCCTAAGTCTTTGTATGTATTCTTGAAGATTATCTATATGTTGAATAGATTATTATGTCATCTAAATACACTAGGCACGTTTCATTTTGAACACCCCTTAGGCCTTAGAATATTGTTCATAATTCTTTGAAAGGTCAGGGCACTGTTCTTTAAGCCGAAAGGCATTTTTTTAGATTCATAATGTCTGGTTTCCGTCGAAAATGTTGTCTTTTCTACGCTTGTTGGGTCCATTTCTACTTGATGAAATCCGGAAGTCAGATCAAAGGTCGTAAAGTATTGAGATCGGCCTAATTTGTCCAAAATATCCGTAATATTCGGTAAAATAAATCTATCATCTATTGTTTTTGAATTAAGTCCCCTAAAGTCTATCACTAGTCTAAATTTTTGTTTACCGGAAGCGACTTTTTTCTTCATACTACACAAACTGGAGAATTCCGTGGAGAACGCGATGGCTGGATAATTTTTTGGTGTAACATATCTTCTATTTGATTATTAACTTCATTTTTATAAATTTCCGGATATCGATAATTTCTGGTGTAAACAGGAATTTCGTCCGTTGTACTAATTACATGTTTAATCTGATTAGTGAAGGTCAAATCATTTCTGTCTATGTGAAATATATCTGCATACTCATCTACTAATTTCATTATGGCTCGTTTTTCCTCAGAATTCATGTGGACCACCCTAATTTTAGACAAGTCTAGTTTTTGGTTCTTGTGATCAATCAGATTAAAATTAATGTTATTTCCTTTATTTTTGAACGTGTTTGTTTCGTAAACATTATAATTACCGAAGTTTTCTAATTCCAACGGTTTATTAAATGTCAGTTTTTTTATCGGTTGATGTGTTGTTGATAACAGGACATTAGATTTCGCCTCCACGCACTGTAACTATACACTACACTGTGGAATTTCTAACCCATTTACGTGTTTGTAACATAATAATGCATCATCGTTATTTATATTTTTCACTTTGACTTTTATTATTTGACTGCAAAGGGCTTGAATAAGATAACTTGACATTTCCTTAACAGGTTTGCTTTGTGTGTTCCCTTACGATACATCTGATCCGGTGTTGAAATAATGAATGGGAATTGTTTTACCACAAAATATTAGCCTATTGTTTACAAAGTCTAGATTTATTTTTAAATCTTTAATATTGTCCAGACTCAATAGTAGATCGAAATTTTTATGAAAATCGAATAAGTAGAATTTGGTTGCCCTCTTTCCTAATAGAGTCAATTTACAGCTATAATCTTCTTTTGAAAATCCATGTGCAGTGGCTACTTCAAAAGGTTCTTTTATTATGCTTGTTTTAAAACATTCTAACCCTACAGATTTTTTTATAAAAGATCTGGTGCTACCAGTGTCGATTAATATTTTAAAATTAGTGACCGGGTCGTATATGTAAGGCAATTCATTGTTATCGCTCTGTAAATTCATAATTGAAAATTTGTTCCTAAGTTCGTTAACCCTAAAAAATGATTCTCTTCAGTTTGAATGTTTGCGTCGTTATCTGCACTCTATAGACTGCCGTAGTCTTGGAAATTTTCTTCATTACCCAAAGTTTCGTCACTAGCAATTATGTCTGGGTCAAATTGATAAATTGCGTATCCGTCATTTATGTATTTATTTTCCGTACCTCGCCCTGACATTTGATGCAGTTTAGGATTTTGTCTAGATGGACCTGCCGACTGTCTAGTTGATATACTCACAGGAGTCGGCTGATATGGTTGTTTTTGAGGTAACTGCGGTCTCGGATTACCATTGTTCATGATTGTTCGCGTTGAGATTGACCAAAATTAGCGTAGGGAGTTTTATAAAAAGGATTTGGCCGTTGGACCTGTTGGTACATCTGTTTATGGTTCTGGTAAAATCGGGCATTTAACGGATTTCGGACAAAATTATTTAGATTTTTTGGAACAACGTATTGTTTGTTAGGTTGTGCAAACATTTTGTTATTTTTAAATTGAAAGTCGTTAGTTAGCATACTAAGAGTTTCCCCAAGGTTTGTGGGATTTTTTTTTCTCATGAGAGAACCAAAAGTGGTTCATGAAACCCTCTTAAGAAAACTCGTAAAGCTAATTTTTGTACATATTCACATAATATATTTTGTGCAGCTGGTTCTTTGTTAACAAAATATGCTCCCTGTAGATTTAATAATTTTTGGATTGTTTCGTAAAATTTAAATGGTGTTTTACTAGCTTCTTGTTTTAATTCTGTCATTTCAAGATTTAATGTATAGCAATCTCTTTTGTCCAAGTAACTAGACAAGTGTTTTTCTAACTATCCAAGCATAACTACTTGAGCTTACAACTAACTCTAAGCCTGGACTTTTTATTTTTGATAAAATAGTAGAAAACAAATATTAATTTTGAAAATCTTCTGAATTAGCAGAAATATAAAATTTAGTAACTATTTTATCACAAATGGATATGAATCTATTAAGCATAGTGGGTTCACCCGAAAATTCTGGGATCATGTCCAAAAATATTCTTTCTTTAAAACTGGAGTAGCCATTGTATTGTTTACTGCTAAATAATAATAGACTAAAATTAATTTATAACCTTAATTACTAAAATAATAACTGTTTTCTTATTTTATCTTAATTATTTTACTTACAAAATCCAAAATTCTATGCTCATTTTACGCGTATCACTAACACTTGGAATAAGCACTAATTTCATTTGACAATATAAAACTCAATAATATACCTTTATTAAGTTTTAATTTAAACTGAATAATATACGTTTATTCAATAAGGTTCACTTCACTAACGGTTGAAACCGATATAAATTATGTTCATTAATTTACTGAAGTGTCCTACCGACTGCGCCAGTTACGTTATTATACTCGAACGATTGGTTAAAAAAAAAACTCAAACATTTATTTTATTCCAATCTATATATTAAAAGAATTTATGAAAACTTGTGGCAGTCAGTACGGCCATTCTATCCGGCCGATTTCCTTATTTTTTTTTTAAATTGCAGGTAATCATTCACAGATATGTCATCAAGCATTACAAATCATGTATCTTTCGCCTTTACAAACGTTATAATCAAATGCAAATTTCTGCTGTGTATTCCTTATGGGGGGGTTTTTTGGTTCTTTGTCCACTTTGCGTTCGTATACCATTCATCCGATTGCTTTTAAATTTTGCATAGTAACACAGGTTAACCCTGGGAAGGTTTTAGGCCATTTACCAAAGTCCTAGGACATTAGGGCTACGCCCCAGTGGCCCTCAAAGTTTCAATGTTAATCTTAGGGAAGAAAGATTTCTATTGATTTTATCAAAAACAGCTGATTTTATCAGGGGCACAAAAACAGCTGTTCGTATAAAAAACTTAGCAACACATCATGTTTGTTTACTTTCATTACCATAGCAACATTACTTAGAAAATTTGAAGAGTATTACCTTTTTGAGGTTACATTGACAAACTAAAAACAAACACAAACAAAAATCAACGAAAAATGCTAACTATATTTTAATTCAATTCAAACATTGGTTGTTACAAACCTATTATATATAAAACAGCTAATTTGGATAAAAAACTGAACATAATTTTAGGTGGGCCTACAATGAACCAAAACACCAATTGGGCTAATTATTAGAATCAGGTTTTATTATAATTCTTTACAACTACCAGTTTTTTTTAGATTAGGTAAAATTTTCCAACTGCGAGCGAAGCGAAGCAGCCATTTGAGGCCGAAGGCCGAGGCGGGGTTGGGACGCGGAGCGTCCAGGGGCAGAGCCCCTAGTATTTAATTAAACAAACTTATAATATAATATTTAATATAACAGTATAACTCTTATTCACAGAGTACTTTACTAGTCGGGCGTTCTAACAACACTACTGACAAAAGCTCATCAGAGCTAAGAGAACAATAAGTCTGCTGAATTGCTAACTACAATCTTATTCTAGGAATACATGTTAAACTAAGCATCTGTAACATTGTCTTAAGCTAAAATAAACTATATAACTTATATATATAAGGGGCTCACCCCTGCTCGCTTCGATCACCGACCCCAGTGGTGACCTTTGGTGATTTTACGGAAATGATGATTGAGCGGTGACCTATACATTGCTAATATAAGGCAAAGGTCGAAATAGACACGACCATCCCCAATATTTCGAATTGTGGCATGCGTTGTAATTTAATCATTAATATTAAATAATAATTAGGCCTACCATTTAAAAAAATTTCGATATTATTACCTATTAAAGGAAACAACATATTACGTCATATAATATGTTTCGCTGCGGATGTTTGACTTATAATACAATAAGCATTTTGTTTGCTTTAACCTAATCTAAAAAATTGTATTCTAAATATGTGATCTAAATTTGGCAAATTGGTTGCAAATAAACGTGTTTTAGGTCATTGTAGGCCGCATCTAAAATTATGTTAAGGTGTTCTCTCGGGTCCTGCTGTGTTATGAAGTGTAGATGGGTATGGGTCGCTTCGGGACTCCTTCCCGAGTAATTATATGAAAATCATACTGCAGCCCGAGACAGAGGCGTGCGACAGTCATGTGTCGCTCATCTCTGTTTCGCCAGACCGCATTTGAGGCAGTATTGAGGGGTGTCGTCCCGCGGCATTTGTACATTTCTTAAAATTTTGAGTTTATTTCTCGACGTGCGCTGTCCGTAAACAAGTGTATTAGGCTATAAACAGTCTCGATGAACTTGTCTTCGATAAAAATCAATTTTCTTCAAAAATAATCATCCGATTTGTATGAAATTTAAATTTACACAAACAGTATAATATGTATAAATATAATATACAAAATTATACATCTACGATAATGTTAAACTAAATAGGCCAGCAACTTTATGAACGTATAATTATCAATGAATATGTTTTTATTAACAATTGTTATTTTTTATAAAAATATTCGTCCGATTCGTTTGAAGTTTATAACACATACAAATAATACATGTGTTCATATAATATACAATTAAAACTCGACGACAATATTTAAGCACATAGGCCATCAATTTATAATTTTATTCTAGGCCTCTTTTTTTTATGGTAAAACTTTAATATGGCACATCACAGTGGGGTTAAACTTTACTGTCATACTCCGAAATAAAAACGTTAATATCTCATTAACCATTTGTATTTTATTTTGACTATCTTGATTAATTATTATTTAAATTAAGTTGTATTTATATTTTATACTGGGCTTGCGGAGTCTATCGTATGTTTCGATTAATAAATAAACTACATAAAAATGGATATAATAATATTGTTGCTCGGAGTGCCGATAGATGTGAAATACTATTAACGATTTTAATTTACACATGATGAAAATTTAATTTCTGATACTGTAATTATTTAATTTGAAAATAACAAACAAAAATAAAATTGTTGTTTCTTAACAAAATCTTCTGAAATTCTGATATAGCAACTGCTACTTCGGACTAAGTGTCTCGTGTCTCGGTCGCATGGTTAAATTGTAGAGCGACAAACTTTAGTGTCTCGGTGTCGCTTTATAATTGACTGCCTCGGTCTTATGTCTCTGTCGCTTGTTGCGGAACGGTATGTTTGCGCTTAAAAATATTTTTTTTGCAAAATCCTTTCTTAGTGTGTTTTACAAATTATACGTTCGTATTTGCAGTTACAGTGGTTGGAAAAATGTGCTTGTATCTTCTAATTAAGCTTGAACATCCTAAATTTAGCATTAGTTTTTAATTGCACTTTTCGTTTATTGTGTTATTTATTTCGGGTTATGTTGCAGACCTGGGATAGGTCGCTTGTCCACAGGGGAAATAATTCGATTCAGGTTGGGTTGGGAACTGGTACTCAACTTTGTAATTGGATATTATTTCTGTTTGGAATAAAAAAATTCGCAGTTATAATTAATTATTGAGTCTTGGTATTGTTGAGGGCTTTATTGATCTTCTCAATTTATAAGTGGGTTTCTGTTTCATACGGGTTTTCTTAATGTTTCGGGGTGTCTAAATTTAACGTTACTGGTATATTTCTAAGGCGAGTATACTTTAAAATATTTTAAACACTGAGTATTTATATTTTAAACCACAATTTCGGTAAATACAAAATAAACATTTATTGAGTGTTTTTATAGATTCCTGATATCCATTTCAGTAACCAAGTTACCATCATCTGTAACTAATGCTAGCAAAAATATTTTTATAAAACTAAACTGTGACATATTCTCCCCTTTTTCCTTAGGTATTTCCCCTTTTTCGACCTATCATAGTTGACCACCTCATGGATGTTTTGAAAACTCCAGGTAGCAGTGCGGTACTTGCCCCTGTCCTTGGGAATGGCCAGAGGTTTAAAAACTACTACACTCTTTACAATAATATCTTAGAACTACTTAAATTACAAGAAAATTATGATCATGAGAACCTTAAACTACTTCAAATAAAGAATAAACTTGAAACTAAATTTATCTAAATGAGAATGTTTTACACATTTAGGGAATTCTGAATACAAATTACAGATATTATATTTGCTAAGGTGGAATATTGCATAAGTAAAAATAAATGGTTGAAAGTAGTGTCCAAAACTGCCTTCTAGTTTTTAAAGGTGCAAGATTCATGTCGATATGAACAATTTAGAATATACAAATTGAAACTACAAATATTCTAAGGCTGAAATTAGAATCTATATAAATAAAAATATAAATATTCGTTTGTTAAAAATCTTAAATCTTCGAAAGTTATTCACCGATTACTTTGAAGTTTTGACACAAACTTGCATTCGAATACACGAGTGTTTTATATACTTTTTGAATAAATAGCGCCATCTGTTAGACGTAAAAATAACAAAAAATATACTACAATTTACGGCAACGGGAGCACCCTACTAAATATTAATTACATTTGCTTATTGTTGTTACAGTAATCAGCTGTTTGCTCTAATATTTCCATTAACAGCTGATTTTAAACTTTGAAACAATTATTTTTATTTGTAACTTTTAGGATAGGTTTTTGTAAACAATGCCGTCTGTTGAACGTAATAACTTACACTAAACTAAATGTTTTATGGCAGTGGGAGCGCTATAATAAATAATAATTAAATATGTTTAGTGTTGGTATAGTAATCAGCTGTTTGCTATAATAATTCCTTTAACAGCTGATTTCAAAATTTTAAACAATTATTCGTATTTCTAACTTTTTAGGTTAGCTTTTTGTTTAAATGTATACCTGAGCCTTGCAGGTTCTTTATTATAACTGTTTTTATAAAATATACGGAATAATTTATTTGATTTGGACATTTAACATCTTAACTTTGAGGCTATTATTAATCCCACTCCATTATTATAAAGAAAACATAACGTATGTGTATAGAAGGTTCCAACGTGGTTAGCGTGTGGAGCAGGCAGTGGTCTCCCCTAGTATTAGATAAAATGAACTGTTAAAAATAATATCTTAAAATGACATAAATTAATGAATGATAGTAAAGATGTGTAAAAATATAAATTTGAGCTCTTCAAAAATAAGTTAATTTGATGCTTCTTTAAATACCTACTATTATAAATGTTGACCAAATGTGTTAGATGTGAATACATACAATTTAGAAAATACTGAATACAACTGTTCTGCGCTAATTAATGGAAAGGGTTTACCTATGTTTCAACAATGAAAATATATATGAAATAGGAATATGACCTTTATCTGCGTTGAGAAGTAATTCGCTATCAGTTTTAGCAATAAACATACTTTCATAACTATTTAACAATTTTTACATTTTGTCTTTCCAACTCATGGTTAATTTGAAGTATGGCTCATTAAATGTTTACCAGTTTATTTGTGTTTTGTATTTACCGAAATTGTGATTGAGACCCAGTGTTTAAAATGGTTTTAAATTTACCATAGTGCTTATTTATAATCTACTTTAAAATATGCAAATTAATTGTCCAAATAGTGCTTTATTTGGGGTACTTGTTATTGGAATGATATGGAAGAAATGTTTACAATTACTAAAAACCTCTAGAGGTAAAGAATGATACCTATTTAACAGGGGTGTTGTTAAAAAAATTAAAAACTCTGATACATTAGGTTATAATACTTTGAAGTTTTATAAAGAGGTACTCATTTAAACTGGCGAATGAATGTCTCTCATCACTATATAAACTCTCCACAAAGTACACGGTGGAATTGAGATAAGCGCTAGGACACCGTGCCAGTAGGGAATCAAACTAAATTTATGTTAGATCAGTAGCCTCGTGCTAGTCTTAACCTATCTAATATTAAAATCAACGAAAAAAAAAAGTCTCAATTAAAATCGATTCTAAAAATTGTTGTTTTGTTTATTACTTTATCACGTCCAGTGGAGCCTTACATATTGTTTTCTCTTGGTCTAAATAGGAATTCCGTCTGATCAACACTCACATTCGATATATAGCTCCAGTTGATCAACACAGCTTAATTTGGATAGCATGACAAAGCAAAATGAAAAAGGTGTACACTGATCACTCTTGGTTCCTCTTCTCTAGGAGAAGTGGGTGTGGGTTCAAATTGTGTGGGTGTGGGTGACACCAATAATTGTAGGTGGTGGTGGTATTATTAATACAACTAAATACAATTGTTCAAACTACCCATTTATTTTACTCTAATTCGTTTTTTTACAATTATAAGATTAGCTGCTACACACGTGACAAGGCCCTACTCATACTTTGTCTTCAAGCGTGGTTTGGGTTGCACATTAACTCACCACATCAGCACATTCCAATAAAGTATACACTCAGATGCTCAGAGATCTAACAAAGTCCTAAACATAGGTAATAAAAATTCATTTACTATGATGAAATTTATATACTGCCATGTCACAGAGCACAGTGAATAACTGGACCAGTGAAGGAAAACGCTCCCGGACACGCACAAAGTAAACGAATAATCAGGGGACCAAGCATCAATCTAAGTGCTAACTGAGGCTAAACCGACAAGAAAGAGCTCAGAAGAGTTGTTCCACTCATAACTGGTCATGATCACTTCAGTAAACATCTAGCAGTAGTAAGATGGTAACCTAAACTGTTGATTTTGTGAACAAATCCAAGCGTATTTGTCCTTGAGTCTTATCTTTGATTGCTAATGCTGGACCACAGATACAGAAGATTCTTTGGAATCCAGCAACTGGGGGATTAAAATCTTAGACCTCACAAGGGTTATGGTTTCTAACCAGCTATAGGTGGCAACAAAGGGGCACATTACACCGAAGTTTGACTTACAAAAGCTTCCATTGCAGGATTCCACCTCAAACAAATCTACTCTAAGAAGATAAAAATAACGGTGCTTTTATACGGTTCGTGGTCACACTGTTAGATTAGTTACAGTTTGGTTGCTGTAGCCCGTGCAACACTGAGGATGGCGACATTGTCGTTGGTACGCGTTTGAGGTTAGTAAAGTATTTATTGTGAGATTTTTGTTCAAGTTTTATTTTATCTACTCTAAGAAGTACTAATTAATTATTAAGTTACTGGATTGAGTAAGGGTTATGAGCATTCGTTTTGAGCGAAGTCGTACACATGGTTGAACTTTTAAAAATTAACCAGGATTTTTACACTGTATGCAATTTATTCTTTACTTGTAGGGAATGCATCATATTAGGTGCGCCATTGCAACAGGAAATACGACATTAATTTAATTTGAGAGCATTGAAACAATATCTTTAGGAAGTAGATCTACTAGTTTTCATTTCTAACGTTTCCTGACTAAACTGAGTCAGTAGGAACAGAACACCAGCTTAGAAAGACGTATGAAAATTACTTCCGTTGTTAATTTCTGGTGCCATGAACATTGTGTAAGATAAATATATTCAGAGACAGAACCAAGCGTAGTATTTATTGACTCTTATTTCGATCGAACAGTTTTTGGCATTATATTTAGTGGATCTAACTAATTTTAATGTGGTGTAACTTGTTAGTTTAAAAACATGTTTATGACGTTTAAAAACATAGGAAATAAATTGATTGTAGGTTATGGCAATTCAGTAGATGATTTTCCTAATTGTTTACATTGTTTCATCAACATAAATGGAGATTTATGTTGATGAAACACTAAAATGAGCGATAACTTGATATTGTACCCACTACTCCTGTGCTAAAAGTAAGGAATTATTTTCATTTTATTATGCTTATAGCCCAACTGGATTGTTATTAATTAATTACTAATTAATTTACCTTGTTTGTGAGGTGATACTGCCGAACAATCCTTAATGTTTATGAAAAGTAGTCTATTACTACTTCATATGACGCGTTTCGACTATCATTCAGACATTTTCAAATATACATAAAACACACAATAAAACACTTAAACAACACAAAACGAGTTCACATTTAAAATATACGGGCGACGCGCGTTGCCGGTAACCGTTCACGAAGCACTAGGTTAAAGCACTCGATCGTCAATAATTAAAAGTCACCAGATCAGGGTCTCCGTTATTGAGTGGGGGTATGTACACAATCTATACGTCGTGAGTCACAGGAATGGTTTCTATTTTGGCAATCAAATCAAAAATGGTATGGGATTGAAATTTTAATTTATTGTTCAGTAAATGGTCGGGATTATGTTTTTGCACTTTATAAATGTGGAACTCCTCCAATGCATTCATTAATGGGCCTTTGTTACATCGGTGTAATATTTACACAGATATTGACACAAATTTAAAAATATTACACCGATGTAACTCATTACGATAAAAACCTTTTTTATTTCAATATTTGTAAATTTAATCGGAAAAAATTCTTTGGTTAGGCATAGAATGATAAACCAACACAGTCATGTATTTATATTTATTACTATAGCAACCAATTGAATAAAATAACAGATAAATTTATAGCTGCTGTTTGCTCCAATATTTACATTAAGGGTCGACTCTAGCTGTCGGCCATGTTGGCTGACTCCATAACACCAATGTTAAATTAAAATCAAAATTTTTCCTTTATTTTTTTTCGGATAATTATGAACGATATGTCATTTTAAAGCTATGGCAAATACGCATGCAAATGGCTTTTTCAAAACTAAGAAAAACATTTTGTTTAATATTTATTAACAATTTAAAACAATGATTTTAAATATTTTTTACGCTGTAACTATTAATTATAGCGAAAAATTACCAAGCCATTCGGATGAAGAATTTTGTCCCCAAGAGTTTGGAATTTAAAAAAAAACGCTATTTGAACAATTGCGGGTTTTAAATGGATTTAGGATGAGCAATGTCCGCGTAATCTACCGCCGCTATAGGGAGTCGCAGGTTTCTTTCTGTTTTACTAGAGCCGACCCTTAACAGCTTATTTAAAAATTTTAAGCACTTATTTTTGTATTTCTAGCTTTTAGGTTAGGGTTTTAAAGTGTAGACCTTTTAACCATTATTATAACTGCTGTTATAAAATTTAAGAAATAATTTGATTTAAACATTTAACATTATTTACCATCTTAGTTTTGAGGTTATTATTAATCCTACACCTTTATCTATACTGTATATAAAAGCGAAATACCACTCACTCACTCATCACGATTTCTCAAAAACTACCGAACGGATTGAAATGAAATTTGGTATGTAGCTTCCTCTAGGGCCAAAGGTGCTCACTAAGAAAGGGTTTGAAAAAATTCGAAATTTTAGGGGGGTTTGGAGGTTATCAAAGTTATTAAAAAACGATTTCTTCAAAACTACCGAATGGATTGGAATGAAATTTGGTATGTAGATTCCTCTAGGGCCATAGGTACTTAATAAAAAAGGGTTTGAAAAAATTCGAAATTTTAGGGGGGTTTGGGGGATTAAAGTTATTAAATCACGATTTCTTCAAAACTACCGAACGGATTGGAATGAAATTTGGTATGTAGCTTCCTCTAGGGCCATAAGTGTTCACTAAAAAAACATTTAAAAAAATTGGAAATTTTAGGGGGGTTGGGGGGGTAAAAATGACTAAATCACGATTTGTCCAAAATTACCGAACAGATTGGACTGAAATTTGGTATGTAACTTCCTCTAGGGCCATTAGCGCTCGCTAAATTCGAAATTTTAGGGGTTTTTTGGAGGGATTAAAGTTATTAAATCACGATTTCTTCAAAATTACCGAACGGATTGGAATGAAATTTGGTATGTAGCTTCCTTTAGGGCCATAGGTGCTCACTAAGAAAGGGTATGAAAAATTTCGAAATTGTAGGAGGGGTTTGGGGGGATCAAAGTTACTAAAATCATAATTTCAGATCTTTTATTATTATGACAATAGTGCTTTTATTATTTAAGATCTATATACATAAAAGCCAAATACCACTCACTGACTGAACACTTAAAAAGAAAACAATTACGTTAAAAATACTGAAAATACCAACCACCACGGGCAACGCCGTACGGGTCAGCTAGTTGTAAATAAAACATAACATATGTCTTTAGAAGGTTCCGTTGGGGTTGGCGTGTGGAGCACACAGGGGTCTCCCCTAGTATCAGATAAAACAGCTGTTAGGATCAAAAGCTTAGCAACACATGTTTGTTTTCATTCACATAGCAACCAACTTAGTAAATTTAGAATCGGTCTATTATTCTTCACAACCAACATCATTTTTTGGTTAGATTAACAAACTAAAAGCAAACACAAAGAAAAATCAACGAAAAATGCTTACTGTAGGAGCCTTGTTACAATTCAATTCAAACATCTGCTGTTAATAAATAAAACAGTTGATTTCGATCATAAACTTTACAATAATTTTAGGATATTCCTTCAATGAACCTTAACACGTTTATTTATAATCAATTTGACAACTTTAGAATCAGATAAAAATTCTTCTCAACTAACTGTTTTTTTAGATTAGGTAAAAACAGACAAAAGGGTTATACTACTGTATTATACGTTAAACACTGATGTTATATATACTATATTGTTTCCTTTAGTTAGTAATATCAATTTTTTTTCTTTGAAATGTTGATTATTGATGTGTCTATTTCGATCTTTGTCTTACATTACATGTATAGTATTAGGTCACCAATCAATCGTAATTTCCGTGAAAATATCAGAGTATACAAAAATCTCTTTGCATTGGTTTTTTTCCATGCTCACCACCGAGGATGGCAGGGATGGACCTTCTAGTATATATAATAATAAGAAGTCCTGACTGACTGATTCATAATCAACGTACAGCCAAATCTATTTTAGCTAGAACCTTAAATTTTCAGAATACTTAATACCACTATGTAGAAGTGCACTAAGAAAGGATTTGAACCAAAAGCTTAGGCTGGGCGCACACCACTTAGTCAAGACAAGACAAGACACGGTTAGACAAAACATTACATTTAGACATGTCTAAATGACATAACTTATCAGTGGGTGTTGTCCCATTTACTTCAATGTACTTAACAGTGACTAAACGTGTCTAACCGTGTCTTGTCTTGTCTTGACTAAGTGGTGTGTGCCCAGCCTTAGCCACATAACTCTATGAGTGGCCTATTCTGAAGCAACACTAGTTTGTGAATGCATTGACATTCATTACCATGGCAACCAACTTATAAGTGTATAATCAGTTAATTATTTTCACGACAGTTTTTTAGGTTATGTTAAAAAAATAAAAACAAACACAAACAAACAACAAACTAAAAAGCTTAGGCTACTGTGTTTTAATTCAAACATCTGTTGTACGCATTACAAATAAAACAGCTGATTTAGATCATAAGCTTAACAATTTTAGGTTAGGCTTATACTGAACCAACAGACGTTTTTTTGAATGCATTTAGATTTATTATCATAGCAACCAATTTGTCAAATTTGTAATCAGGTAAATATTCTTCACAACAATCAGTTTTTTTAGGTTAGGTTAACAAAATAAAAACAAACACAAACAAACAATACGCGAAAAAGGCTTACTTCAAACATCTCTGTTGTTACGTATTACAAATTAAACAGCTGATTTGGATCATAAGCTTAACGATTTTAGGTTAGGATTATACTGAACCAACACACTTTTTTGAAAGCATTTTGATTTATTACCATAGCTACCCAATTGGCAAATTTGTAACTAGGTAATTATTTTTCACAACCAACAGTTTTCTTTAGGTTAGGTAATGGCAAACACAAACAATGAAAAAGGCTTACTATAACATAATTCAAACATCTTTAACCATTACAATAATGCCAACTTTATTATTTACTAGGTCTAGTTTGAAATACTGCTTTACCGTAACACATTTTGAAGAATTGTATAACTTGAAAATTGTCTCTTTTCCGTATAAAAATAAATAATCTCTGTCCTAATCAATCGTCATTCCTTTGAAAATATCATAGTACACAATTATCTGTTTGCATTTGTTTCGCTACGGAGTTTGGTGAGCGAAGAGAGCCCTCTAGTGTTATATACTATATTCAATTTATAACGGAGGAATACGACTTTTGTAGCAGAACCGTCAGAAACGCATTGTTTATTGAAATTCTATTACATAGATCAGTCCTACATCAGGGTCTTTGTACAAACACCGCCTCGCACATGATGTCAACAATATCAGCCTGAGTGTAATCATTAACAATATACCGATATCTTAGGATTCAACTCGTGACAAGGCACGCGGTGCTCAGTATGTTATAAACAGAAGCTTTCAGGAGCGGGCCAACGTCATATGGTCGTGCCAACATAATGATAAATTATCGTAGTCGTGAACGTGTTTTACAAACTCCCTAGTTACGCTACATTAAAATTAGTCGGATCCACTAAATAATAATAGAATTAATTTCAATTGCTTCACCAAAATAGGAGTCAATAAATACTTTGTTCTGTCTCTGAAAGCACCCATTACTTATTCCCCGTAGACAATGGCACCATCATTTAACAACGCGTAATATAAATTTAATGTATTTCTGACTGAATTAAGTGAGGAAATGATAGAAATGAAAATCTGCCTACTTTCTCTAGATATTGTTTACAGTACGCTTATCTATACTAATATTATAAAGAGGTAACATTTGTTTGTACGAAGGGGAACTACTGAAACGATTGACATTTTTTTTAACCTTAAATTCTACACTATCACTGAAGTAACATAAGCTAGAATTCATTTTGAGAAAAAAATTGTTTATTTCAAATTTTTTTAATTAAGTCGGAAAATATTCAGTACGTTAAACATATAGCGTCTAACTGGTGTATTCATGCTATTTATTTACGTGTTACCACATACACATATAATTGATCGATGCGTTTTATATTAGTTTAATTTGGATACATACAAATCCTTTAAATTAAAAGGTTAAACTATTTGTCTATCTTTGTTAGAAGTCAAGAAGTCCAGCCGTTCTGATTCCTTTTTATACACTGTGTATTATTTCGCTAATGAATTTTTTTATCGGCCCATTGCGTCGTTATTTTTCAACCGATTTTTATAAATGAAGAATCATTTTATACTTTTTACACTGCAGATTTACAGACAAATTACAATGTTTAGTAATCATTGTATTTGAAAAATAACTGACATTTTAAAATTACGCGTTTTTATTTAAATGAGCTATTTACATAAGACTGATTGTTTAATTACCCTACCACAGATACACTTTTAAGTTTATGTCGTCTTTTTCTGGCTGAGAGAGCTGCTGATAAAGCTTAGAACTTGTATAAATGCTGAAACTTCTCTCACATACCAGAACATGTATTAGAATCAGCGCAATGCCAAACTGCAAAGAGATAGGCTCTTTGGACATCTATTGCTGACTGGTTAATGGGTGTATTCCATAGAGTAAATTAGAAATGAAAACATTTAATTAAATCTAGTTTGTAATTCTGTTTACTGTAGTATCAGCTAATTTACAGTTAACTGTTTAAAACATCATTTAGTAGGTTGTTTGCATGTTTCGTCTACATATTTGTGTAATGTGTTTGCATTGTTAATTGTACGAGAGTAAGGAATTTATGCAATGCAATTTCATTGTTTAAATGATCAAATGGTATGTATAGTATTATCCGTATGCCAAAACTATTAAAAACGTATTAAAACCCTATCTGGAGTAAATATTCTAGCCAAAGATGAAGAACTACTGTATTCAAATTGGTTGTGTGGTTTCTGAGATAATCTCGGACACTAAAACTCGTTCAATCAAATTGTAATAGCTAGCAGGTACCCGCAGCTTCTCTCGCAGATATGAATGAAAGGAACACCGGATAAAATAAGGCTGGCCTCACATTGGAACCACGATTATGCACGAACTTTCCCGATTGTGGGGATGTAATCATCGCTCTCAGATTGGAATCGACTTAGTTGTGCGACTAAGTGAGTTTCAATCCGACCTGCGACTTGGTCCCATTCAGCTGGTATGTTCATGCGACTTGGCAGTGTTGTTTGATGAAATTGAAAGAAGTAGGCTTATTCGTGAATTAATAATAATAATGAACACTGAAAATTGTATTCTGTTGATTCAAGAAAGAGAGAGCCTCTGGAATCAAAAAAGTGAACATTATCATTCTAGAGATGTTCAACGGTGCCTTTGGAACGAGGTGGCCAAACAATCAAAGATCAAAGATAACACATATTCTTGAACGTCTTCTTCTTCGCCTTATCAACAAACTACTACTTTCAACCAGGTAAAACAATTCGTTCATATTTTAAATAAAATATTAAATAAAAACTGCAACGAAATTCAACACACAATATTCACGCAATCGTCTGCTGTCAACGATTACCGAGACTACGAGGGGTATGCTCCAATGCGAGAGCTCCGACAATACGACCAAGTCGGATGATAGTCGTCCGTAGTCGGCAATCGTACGTAGCCGGTTATAATGGAATTCATAAAACGTTTTTACATCCGAGTTCACTGGCGCTAAAATGCACAGTTAGTTTGTCCAAATCGATCTATGTTGTTTCCCATTTAGGTCTACATACATGATCAGTTATGCGCCAGTAAGCGCTAAAAGTCACGTTTTTCCGTCAGTTTCTTACTCATAACTCCAGTACAAAAGTGAAAATTAAGAATCAGACTTGAGGTACGGTACATTTCACATCTGTGAGTACATTTTACCTAAAATATTGGCTGCGAAAAATATGTTATCCCCTAGACGCAAATAATAGAAATGCAACTGTTCTTTCTTTCCTGTATAATATAACTTAAGAGTAATAATATGGGCATAGTTTCAGATCTCTAGAATTATTATTTATTTTTAAGGGTAGTATCCAATTTTAACCCTTCAGATTTTAGTGATCGAAATTTGACGGGTTTATTTTTTCTGTGTAACAGCTATGAGAGGTAAAATAAGGGAAGTAAAATAATAAATATTTATTGTTTTTGGGGTTGGTATACCTATTTTTAACCTCAAAACGCAAATAATCGAAATGCGCTCGAGGGCTCTAATTTTTGTTTATATTACTTTAAAAATCAATTGTCAAAAATTTCTGTTATTTTTATTCGAATTAAAAGTGTAATATTTGAGGGTGTTAGCCCATTTTAGCCCCTTAAATGTAAGTCATTGAACTAATTTAATGCTTGTTTTATGTCAGTTTGACTAATTAAGCAAAGTTTTCCTCTTAATTAAACCAGGCTAGAACATACGCTACTTTAATGAGCGCTTTTAGCCACCGTTCCACTCTAATTCCTTGTTGAAAGTCGATAAACTGAAAAATCATTTTGTTCATTGTGTTTCAATCTATACATAGTGTATACATGTAGGAATTATATATCCTCATGCGTAAGCCTATCGGGGAACATAACTTAGTTCATTAAGTCAACTGTACATTAGCGTAACTCATCTTTAGTTGCCAAGCAACGGGATAACAATGCATTGCGTGTTCGAGGCTAATGGAGTCATATTTTACGGGCAAGATTTCCATTTATTCAAAATTTTATAATGGTTATAATAAACATAATTGTTTTATTGGTTGATAACCCCCTTTACAACCTTTAAACACAAAAAATCGAAAGCGAAGGCTCTAATTTTTGTATAATATAATACTTTAAAAAATAAGTGTCTTGAAATTTCAGCTCTCTATTCTCATTCCAGTTAAAAGGGTAGTTAGCCCATTTTAACCCCTTAAATTAAAATAAAAGTAATTAAAATCATGTTTTGGCGTTATTATCTCCTTTTTGTGCTAATTAATCACTGTTTATATTTGGACCCTATCCGTCAAACGGTCTTGCCGTACATAGAGAACACACATACATACATAGCCACAAACTTTATATAATATACCGTCTAAACTGCAGGAGCAATTTTGATGAAATTTTGTGTGTGTTTTTGCGGGTCCCTGGATGGTTTGGATTCACAATTGGAAGGAGTTGAAATGGGGTTGTAGTAAATAAAAGTTCAACTATCTTCCTATAAGCTTTAAAGCTAAAATTATGTAATAGACTATTATTTTTAATTGATAAAAACAACTATTTGCAATTTGATTACTTAAGTAAAAGGGATGAAATGGAATAACTTCCCTTAAAATTAAATAATAATCCATTTACTTTTTCTATATTCTCAAAAAGTACTGAACTAATTTTACTAAAATTTCACAATTATCACATATTAGTGCCAGGATTTTTTAGAGAGTTTCGTCACCACAAACAAACAAATTTGAATGGTTTAGCTACCCCTTATGATTTTTACTAAATTCCTTTAAACTATAAATCTAAAATTATTTAATATTATTCTCAATTGATATAAAAAACATTTGCAATTCGATTACTTAAGTCAAAAGGATGAAATGGGATAACCACCCTTACAATTAAATTAAGCAATAG
>JAGFPH010000119.1:586571-601590 GCA_018207615.1 Philaenus spumarius | reverse complement strand
GCTTTTGTATTATATCTCATAGTTGAAAGATATCGACGGCAACTCCTTTTAATTAGCAGTTTAACTGAGTAAAAATTTATTATTTTTCATTCATTTTTTGGGAGTTTTAAGCAATAATTTCCATATTTTAAGCTAACACGTAAAAAATATAAAGCCTTTTTTATAACTTAAAGTAGTTTCCCAGATTATTAATTTCTAAATAGAATCCGAAACACGTTATTACGAATGCATGTTTCAATGATATTGCGACTTCAGTCAGACCTTTCTTATTAAAATCATACTGTACACTCGTAAGTTTTCTTCAAGGTAAAGAAGAGCCTTAATAAGCAATTCGTCTTTTGTAAGTTTACTGTAGTTGCGGGCGTTTGTGTTTTGTACGCTACGTTTACTCCCTCGTATGTGTTAGTGTAACTTGTTCTAAAAAACAGCTAACGTTTTTGGAACAATGAATTATTGTTAACATAGAACTAGGGATTTGAATCATTGTAATGTGAATATGATTACATTTGTGAACGTATGAAATTAGCTGAAGAAATTAGCACTTTGTATTTTACAAATTAAATAGTGATTTGCTGGGTGTTATGTTATTACTTTACATTTAAATTAATTTCAGTTTAAACTTTTCTTTTATAAACGTGAGAAAAATGGCATCTCTCGATTTGTTAACGTTTGTATCTATGTCACAATCACAATTAATTTATTTTCAAAGATTTCTCTAAAATTGATATTATAAGAAATCTGTAGGCATTCACTAGACTCATCCGAATATACAGGGTGTATCAGAACTCTCTACCAATACTTTCAGGTATCGTTCTTGTGTCAAAGACAGTCCACAATATTATTCGTTAATGTCCAAAGTCTCTCAAACAGATATTTTCTTTTTAAAACCCATAAACTTAGCCTAGAGCCAACATTCTGTTCAGTTTGTTGCATTATTGTGACTGATTTAAACTAACAATAGATTATAATATAGTTAATTTATTCACGTCTGTTCATACAATTATTTTTTTTGCTCTACTGGCGTTTCGGCTTTTTATCCAGCCATAGTCTTGTGCGTCTTTTCAGTAACACATGCTTTTTACAGAGTGGTAGACAAAACCTATTTTAGAGAGGAATTTAATTCAAAATCAATTGAATGGGTTTTCAAGTATATGGGAGATTTGCTTCACTTAAATTATAAACCTTTGGTCAGCGAACAAAATTATAGTTGCTCTCGTTGTATTTTAAATCAGTTCAAGAATACATAAAATTTTATCGGAAATTCCCAATTTTAAAGGATTTTAGATTTAGATGGTTTAAAACGCATGAACTTAGAAAGGAAGAGGTTTTAAAGTATTTAAATCGGCACGATTTGGTGCGGCTTGCAAAATCTGCTCAACAAGCATGTCAATACAGATATGCTTTAATTCAGGAATTTAATTTCTAATTTCTATCGGTCATGCTATGCAAGTTTTAAACTTTTGTTTCCTAGATATTTTTCCGTTTTGTAATTTAATAAATATATAATTGTTAAGGTTTAATTTTGTCGCAAATATTGGTAGTAAAGATTTGTTTTTAAATACATGTTTCTTAAAGTTATTTGTTTCTTATTAAGTTTAGTTTTTTTTAAGATAAACAAATGCGTGTAATGTGTAAAGTTTCTTTGTGTTTGAAAATTACTACCAAACCAAGCAAACAGCCTAATCATCTGTACTTTTTAAAATACAAAATTAACGTAAATATATTTTATGTTTATTGCATAGAAATATTTTATTCATAATTCACCAAATATTGTGTTAGTCTATTTTTGTTCCGAAATAAAGTATTTTTTCATTTTATTTCAGTCATAAATTTACCAAAATGGAAGATCTTTCCAACAAAGGTGTAAATAACATATTCCCAACTAAAACAAATACAACAATAAAATCAACTTTCGCTGAACACTTAATAGACCACAACCATACATAAAGGACATACAGACAAATACGGAAATATTGCAATTCTGTCATAAGATAAAAATTTTTGATGTACAGGAACAATAGGAAATTTACGCTGTTATGCTGAAAAGAGCATTTATACAACATTTTAAGTTTCTAGCATACCTTTGTATTTTTTACGTTTTACCCCTTATTTTTGTTCATAACACGAAATATCAAGCCAATATAGGGTATCAAACAAAAGGTATTTTCTTATACTACAACTTTTCTATTTAATGTTTGTTTAAAAGTCCACATTTTGCCCGTTAAAGCAAAACAACTTTTTGTACACTTTCGACCCATTCAAAACCCCTTTAATTAAGGGTAAACTACTAATTCCCATTAGTTCCAATGGAACTGTTATTTTATACGTACAATTACAACGCCTCAACAAAACAATTCATATTTACGAATTTGTACACACGTAACCCACGAAAACCTTTATACCTTACTACACTTTCAACTTGTGTTTTAATTTTTGCGGATAGTAAAGTATGAATGTGTTTTATTATTAGAAACAACCAAGCTAAAAAAAAATTAAACATCATAACATACAAAGAATATTGTAACACAAAAATAATAGCAGCTCACACTAGGCTTGGGAAATGTCGTGGTCGTTCGGTTTACCGATGTAGTCCAGTATCCTTCAGTGAAATTAAAAACTCCCCTAATTTAGTTCAATTAATTCTGTTGCGTAGGCTATTAAATTTGTATAAAGTTTTCAACGAATTTATTGCTCGAGGGAATAATTTGATTTATCCTAAGTAAACAAAGTAAATTCAGTAAAAATAATTATTGTCTATATTAAGGCTAAATTGTGTAAAGCACTCACACTTGATTGATGCACTCACTCACTGTATGTTTGAATAAAACGATTTCTTGTAGCTTAAACAAAATAGATTTTAAATATACGATATATTTTAATAATTATGTATTTAAAAAGTTAACACATTTTAAAGGTATTGCTAGACGTTCTTCAGGTAGCACTGTTTTCCTATGATAAAGATCACTATAAGAAAAACTAACTATTTTCTCTTTTTGACTGCTCTCCTCTGTTTAATGATAAATAAATCGGTCTGAAAGGGTTAGCAAATCAAAAGACATTGCAGCACTCAAGGCTCATTTTAATTATGATATGATCTATTAATAAAATTGTACCCCAACTTTAGTAGGCCTACCATGCTTTTTTGCACATACTTTCCGGTGCGCAACCAATCCTAATCATTGAAAAAACTCCAACCTCTGATATGTTTAGTTCTTTTTTACTAATCCGTTGTATCCTTATTCATCAAAAGTGATAATGGTTTCAATATGGTTGCATGAAGAACATAATTTCCAATTTTCCATAATCTTTAATGTACATATTCGAGCTCTGTCCTTGTTTTAAAAATCCATCGGGATTATCCTGATTATTGGCTTACTGTTAGTTATCATCTTGATCCAAGTTCAAGGAAACCTTACAGCTGATGATAGCTCGCCCTGCTTAAACTTTTCTTGTTATTTCCCCTGACTTTAGAATCAATAAAGCAACAAAGAGACTGTTAAATAAATACATAATAAGGATATATTCACAAATAAATGAAATCAGAAGAAACATTCTTTGTAGCTCTAGGTAACTTCGTGTGTTTGTTTCATTGGACTTAACCTTAACGTATTCATAGGTCTAATGAAGGACGTATATTGAAATAATTGTTACTTAAACCATATTAATTAACTTCAGATGTTATGGTTAGAATACTGTATGTCTTTTAGTTTAACGTTTATTTTCACATTTTACAATTATTTAAGGTTATTTTTATTGGCTAAGTCTGTAGGTTTAATTTTTTCATTAATGATTGTATTATTTTATTAGGTGGTGATGAAAAAAGTAGATACGGTATTTATTTTTTGAAACCTTGTTGATCGAAAGCATTTGTAAAGACCACAAATGATTTATAAATGAAATAAAATAGTTTATACTTTATTTTGATTAGGGTGAACCTTATTTATTGAGTAAATTTTAGCGGTTTTTCAGAGATAAATAAGAAAGTGTAGTTATGTAATAAAAACATATTTGTCTACTGGTAAATTTAGCTTACAGTTCTGTCATTAAATTTATTTTGCTGTCAATTATGATAATAATATATTAAATAATATATTAATGTTTTTAATAGATGTCTTACTGAGGTCTAAGTATTAAAAACTTTTGTAAAAATACACTTTCTTTTAATTTTGGTAACTTTTAAATCGTTGTTCGGTTTAACATAATAGCTTTTTAAGGTTAGTTTAGCAAAATCAAACTAAATTAAAAAAATCATCGTAAAAGGCTTACTGTATTACAATGAAAACATCTGTTGTTACATGTCATACATAAACAGCTGATTCGTATTAAAACCAATCTGTATAAATTTAAAAGAAGAAGTCCTGACTTACTGACAGATTTATAATCAACTTGCAGTTATTAGCTAGAGACTTAACATTAAGTCAGGGTACCTTCATGCCACTATGTAGAAATCCACTAAGTAAGGGGCATATTATACTGTCAAAGTTGTTTGTCAAATAATTTGTCAAATCTTTGTCAAAGATCTTTGATGAAATCTTTGACAAAGATTTGTCAAAGAATACATATTACACCTATCCAATTCTTTGATCAACTTTGATATTAAATTAGATATATTTTGGGGTTATGTTTCTGTTTATTCTAATATTTTTATTATTTTATTACTATTATTATATAATTACAGTTGAAAGATCGTAATTCATATTTTAAGGGGTTAAGATTCTTAAAAATAATCTTACAAAAACTTGTAAATACACTTTTACAATAAAGTAAACATAATGAAAGTTTCTTTAATGTTTTATAAAAAACATAAACTTAGGCTATACTGCCGACCCCAATATTATAGACTGCAAAACATTATTTTTTGTAATTTCTTCTGAAGGTTTTTTGCCTTACATAGCGATCTGTATAGGCATTCGTGTGAATGTTCCACAAACAATATTCTTTTTCATAATGTAAAATTAAAGTTTTCATAGCTTCAACACTCCATGTCAATTTTGCCATTGTATTAAATATATAAAAGTAAAGGAACAGAAAGAATATAATGAAAACAGAAAAACCTTATATTATTTTGAGGTTAGGAGGTTACCTAAAAAATGCGTACTATATTAGTTTAGTACTTTATTCATATTCTTTTTTGAAAATCTTTGTCAAAGATTACAACATGTCAAAGATTCGTCAAAGTTTGATCAAAGTTTGATGAACGAATTATTTCGTCAAAGAATCGTCAAAGATTCGTCAAATTTTTTTGATGTCAAATCTTTGATCAAAGAATTTGACGTTTCTTTGATAGTGTAATATGTACCTAAGAAAATATTTTGCAACGTATTGATTTTAAAGGTTTTTAAAGTGGTCAAATAAGGAGGTTCACTCCTAGCCCTACAACAGATAAAACAGATGATTCGAATCAAAAACTTAGCAACACATTGTGTGTGGGCTATACTGGACAAACACATGTTCGTTGAATACATTTGCATTCATTGCCATCAGTTAATTATTCTTCACAACAAACAGCTCTTAAATTAGGTTATCAAAATAAATGCAAACACAAAAAAGTTAACGAAAAGGCTTACTGTATTATATTCAAACACCTCTGTTGCTACATTTTATAAATAAAATAGCTAATTAAGATAAAAAACTATTTTTGGTTAGGGTTAAGTTTGAACCAGAACATGTTTCTTAAAACAATTTACATTTTTTACCGGAACAAACAACTTAGCAAAATTAAAATCAGGTAATAATTCTTCTTCTTCACAACCAACAGTTTTTTTAGGTTAGGTAAAAGCAAAGTCAAACAAAAATCAACGAAAAAGGCTTAATCTATAACATTTTAAACATCTGGTGTTACATATTGTATTATTTCCTTTAATTCAAATTATTAGGGATGGCGCGTGTCTATTTCGATTTCTGTCTTACATTAAGTACAGGCCACCCTACCCCAAACCAAGTGCTTTTGTCCTAATCAATCGTCATTTCCGTGAAAACATCAGAGTATACAATCATCTGTTTGTATTTGCTTCACCATGAGTCGGCTCGGGGGTTGGAGAACGAAGCGAGTAGGGGTGGATCCCTCTAGGTTAATAGGCCTACACTGAACAACCACACGTTTCTAAAATGCATTTAAATTATTACGATAGCAACCAGCAGCTTTTTTGGTTTAAGTTAATATAATAATATAAATAAAAACGGATGTATGTGTGAGTGAATAAATTATTCCAGCATAGCTTAAACGCATGGGTCAATTCCAATAAAGTTTAAACAAACATTTTAATCAGTATTTTGTGAAGGCAAAACTAAAAATTGTTCCATTGTAAAGCACGGTTATTCAAGCTCGTAAATAAATACTTATTAAACATATTAATTCATAAAATTGTATTTCCTGTTTACTTGTTTAATGTTCTATATTCGACCTGACGGCATTAAAACTAACACCGACCCCAGTGTTGTAATTGGGATTGTCGCCTACAATCAGGTCGTATCAGACGAGGTTGACAATCCGGCTGTATTGGCCAGAGGAAGGCCGCGCTATTTTTGTACCCCCCTCCGCCCCTTCCCGGGCACAGAAATAGCGTTCCGAGACCGCATTCTGGGCTCAACACCTTGCACCAAAACTAGTGACACTTTTATTTATACAATTATAACATTAGCCTTTAATTGTTTTGATAAATCGGTCTGGCCAATTGTCGAAACGCCGTTGTTTGGAACTATCTGAGCTTTTATTTTGGGGAATCGTAATTAGTGTGGGACAAAGTGTGAAAGGAACTGAGGTAAGATTTTAAAAAAGAAACTCACAGACAGCACGCCTGCCAGAGTAATTGTAATAAAAGTCGGTCACATGTTTTCTTTGCGGGATTTTCTCATGCATGCGTATGATATGGCTCACAGACATTGAACAGTTAAAAGGCGTTTCAAATATTAGTTTAGATTACATTGAATTATTACCTGAACTTCCTCATAATCAAAACAACCATATCTGTCTATATAGTGGATGATTGCAAAGTAATCTAGACTAGGTAAAAATCAGTATTTTATTTTTGTGTCAATCAACTTTTAATATTTTGTTATTATCAATCATCCGGCACTTTATTGCAATTTTAAAATACTCTTACTGTAGTTACTGAGTCGGATTATTAGGCCTAAATTCGTCCAATTTTATATTAAAGATACGAATTGTACAAGTTATAATAAGCCCCTAAGACTGGCTGAAAATGGCAAGGTTCATAATGATTTTGTTTGACATGTAGGTTATTGTAAGGACATGTTAATTTGCGAACAATAGATTCTTAATTGTTATTTAAAAGTTGAAATTTCTTTTTTGTTTTCTGGGTGTTTGTATATTAAAAGTTACAGTTAAAAGTATATTAAAAGTATATACAGGGTATATCTTCAACTGTCCGAAACTTTACGGGGTTATTTGTCAACTAAAAACAATTTACAAAAAAATTTAAAGTTACAAAATTTGTGAACTGTTTTAAGACAAATCCAAGGATATATCGTTTTTAATAATTGAGTCATAAATAACGGAGAAAACTGAAATTTAGTAGTCGAATGGAGGGATTTTTATTACTATTTCATTAATATGATCGCCTTCAGCACCCGTTTTGCCCGTCATTCTATCATAAAATTTAAGTTTTCTCCGTTATTTATGACTCAATTATGAAAAACTATATATAGGTGGATTTATCTTAAATAGTAGGCTATACAAGTTTCGTGACTTTACATTTATTTGTAACATTTATAGTTTTCTAGATATTTAACATAGACAATTTTTCAACTGCACACGTTTTGAAACGGATTGTTACAGAAAAATAAAATGTGTCAGTAAAATGTACCCTATTTAGATCAATATTCATACCCAGTTTCATGATTATATCTTAAACTGTTTCTGAGATAATAAGGTATTTGTAAAAATCACATACAGACGGACAGACATAAAACAAACCAAAATAAGACACATATTATATTGTACTATTTGTTTGTTTTTAGCTAATAAATAACCCCGTAAAGTTTCAGTCAGTCGAAGCTGTAAACCCTGTATAAACACTTACCCACTTGGTTTAATTAAAAACAAACATTTATGAATTATAAATACCATAAAAGTTACAAGCAAATAAAAGTGATATCATAAAACGACATATAGTCCAGTCAATGAATGCATTGTAGAGTGCATGGAATATGCGATAATTTTTGACTTTAGGACTTTGTTAGGAGTAGTTAGGAGGTAAACATACTAAAAGTCCCCACCCCTGGGAGGTGAGCATAAGGAGGGAGGGGGGTGGAAAAGTCATATTTTTAGGTTTTTCGCTTATATCTCGGGAACGGTGCACTGTAGAAAAAATGTTTCAATTAAAAATGTAAGTTAATTACATTTCCTATAAAATAGTTTGTGTACGTATTTGTCGAATTCCCAACGGTTTTCGAGATATAAGTTATTGAAAATCGACAATTTTCGAAAAAATCGTGTTTACTCTTTTTGCTAAACATTTGCTTATAATGCCTCCCACGACCGTTTCTCAGAAAAATGTTCAGAAACGAAGTTGTGGAGCATTAAATTTTCTTCAATTTTATATACACTTTTGCAATTTTATCTTCAACCAATCAAAAGTTATAGAATTTTTAAGATGTATGCTTAATTTCGAAGTTCCTCTAGAAAT
Organism: Philaenus spumarius; assembly: GCA_018207615.1. Taxonomy (NCBI): domain Eukaryota; kingdom Metazoa; phylum Arthropoda; class Insecta; order Hemiptera; family Aphrophoridae; genus Philaenus; species Philaenus spumarius. The sequence continues at coordinate 592,942 of JAGFPH010000119.1, read as the reverse complement.
TAGGATGTTGAGAGCCTGTTGCGTTTTAACTGCTGTAACTTGCTATCATGATGAAGAACAATACTTTAACAATGGAAATAAGGTAATTGCAATTGAAACACAACATTTTTTTTATGAACTACTAGGGGAAACCCCTGCGTGCTCCACACGCCAACCCGTTGGAACATTTTATGCACATAACAATGTTATGTATTTTTTTTATAATAAAGGTGTAGGATTAATAATAACCCCAAAGCTAAGGTGGGAAATAATGTTAAATGTTCAAATCAAATTATTTCATATATTTTATAACAGCAGTTATAATAAAGGTTAAAAGAACCAGCAAGGCTTTGGTCTACACTTTAATAAAAAAAACTAACCTAAAGTTAGAAATACGAAAAATAGTTGCTTCAAAGTTTGAAATCAGGTGTTAATCGAAATATTAGAACAAACGGCTGTTTTGCCTCTTATTTTATTCAATTGGTTGCTGTGGTAATTCATCAGTCTAGGCCTAACGTAAGAATTTTTTCAGCCTAAACTGCTAAAATATAAGACAAGATATTCAGAGTGAAGTGTACAATTATAACACTCACCCGCCTAGAAATAACTTCTTGAAGGATGCAGATTCTCTCCCAAAATCCCTCCAAACCTTTCTTGAGGAGGTTATGTTGAAAAAAAACTAAGAAAACGGAGGTTTCAAGGAAGAAGTGTGTTGCTATTGGGCATGTCATCACATCAGTTCTGTTGTCAGGCCTCGTACCGTCTTTGTCACCCATACTGATAGGCATCTCCCTTCTGCTCCACAGCAAGTACGCCTCTAAGAACATGATTGATCTTTTAGCAAGTCAGGGTTTCAGGTCATCTTACTACGAAGCACAAACATTGAAAATATCTGCGATTGCCCACGCTCAGCTAACCTACAAGCCAGCTGTATTCAACCAACTTGTTTTTGATAACGTGGATTTCAATGTTTGCATCATAGACGGGCTGAATACTTTCCACGCTATGGGTGGGATTATGTGTCCCTCCATCCAAACATGTTGAAAGAGGTTCAGAAATACCAAGATTGAATTACCATCAATCATTATAAATACATTCATTATATGATTCGTAATAATAAAATAAAAGCTATAATTATAAAAGTTCTCAGGACTTGCGGCACCTTAGGACGCGAAGTGTTATTGATTTTTCGCAAAACGTCGTGATTGTGTATACAGTTTATTAATTTGTTTACAGGATTTTGTGTTGTGTTTTGTGTAACGCGAAGCCTTGCTTCGAAGAATTATTTTGATTTGACGACACCACGTCATGTCTAGCAACTGTACATTTGGAACAGCAGTAAAGGTGGATTAAGTCCATTAAGAGTTTAATCTATATACTATAAAGAGGTAAAATTTGTTTGTTTGTTAAAAAAAGTTCTTAGTTTATGCCTAGACCGATGAATTACCATAGCAACCAATTGAATAAAATAAGAGGCAAAACAGCCGTTTGTTCTAATAGTTCGATTAACGCCTGATTTCAAACTTTGAAGCAACTATTTTTCGTATTTCTAACTTTTAGGTTAGTTTTTTATTAAAGTGTTGACCAGAGCCTGGTTGGTTCTTTTAACCTTTATTATAACTGCTGTTATAAAATAAATATACGAAATAATTTGATTTGAACATTTAACATTATTTCCCATCTTAGCTTTGGGGTTATTATTAATCCTACACCTGTATTATAAAAAAATACATAACATTGTTATGTGCATAGAATGTTCCAACGGGTTGGTGTGTGGAGCAAGCAGGGGTTTCCCCTAGTAGTTCATAAAAATTGTTGTGTTTCAATTGCAATTACCTTATTTCCATTGTTAAAGTATTGTTCTTCATCATAACAAGTTACAGCAGTTAAAACGCAACAGGCTCTCAACATCCTAATTTCTAGAGGAACTTCGAAATTAAGCATACATCTTAAAAATTCTATAACTTTTGATTGGTTGAAGATAAAATGGCAAAAGTGTATATAAAATTGAAGAAAATTTAATGCTCCACAACTTCGTTTCTGAACATTTTTCTGAGAAACGGTCGTGGGAGGCATTATAAGCAAATGTTTAGCAAAAAGAGTGAGGTAAACACGATTTTTTCCAAAATTGTCGATGTTTAATAACTTATATCTCGAAAACCGTTGGGAATTCGACAAATACGTACACAAACTATTTTATAGGAAATGTAATTAATTTTCATTTTTATTTGAAACATTTTTTTCTACAGTGCACCGTTTCCGAGATATAAGCGATAAACCTAAAAATGGGACCTTTCCACCCCCCTCCCGCCTTATGCTCACCTCCCAGGGGTGGGGAATTTTAGTATGTTTACCTCCTAACTACTCCTAATAAAGTCCTAAAGTCAAAAATTATGGCATATTCCATGCACTCTACACCCCTCTTTTGAGCACTCATTGACTGGACTAATATGAAATACAGTTATTTTACAATTTAGGAAAAAGTATAATGATAGCACAATATAGGGTAGACGTAAAAATAATTTTGAAATTAATAAATTAGGTAATTTTTAGAAAGTAAAGTAGTTTTGTGAGGTTTTTCAAATTTAAAGTAATTAAACCAAGTAAATTATAATTAATGTAATTATAATAATCTGTTGAACTATAAATGATATTTACGCAAAAAGACGAAATGTCAGTAGGCTTAGGGTTCAATAAATACAGTGTGACTGATAAATATTTTAAAATTATAATTTTCAAAACTGAATCAAAGTTTTAAATATGTTAAAATATAAATTTTAAATATAACTATAGATCGTAAATAATGTATACAAATTTTAAAATAACGGGAAAGCTGTATTATAGGAAAAATGGGTATCAGACTAAACTTGCAAAAACCAGCAAACCAAAAGTAGGAATATTGAAAAAAGGAAAAATAGGCTATCAATTTAAAATAAACACCAACCAAGTTTAAAAGCAAAACGTTCGGAAAGCTTAAAATAAGGAAATTTACGAATGAAAAATAACTATCCGAAAGTACTAATACTCGGAATTATCGAACGGCTCAAAGTAAATTAGAGTTGCGTACATCTCCAAGCTGTACCAGAAACCGTAATAAAGTCACCAAAAGAAAATTCATCCGGTGAAAACGGAATTTGGGTGAAAAACTTACAAGTTTTAAGGGAAGGTGAAGTAATTCATGGTCAACACAAATTAGGCAGACTCAAGGTTGTATAGCAGAGATAGCAGAAAAACACGCCTATCGAAATAACTAAATAATCATCATAATGAATACAGTGATCAAGTAGATTGACTTTACAGAGCCATTCTTAAGTCTCATTTAACAAATTTTGTATACAGTAGACAAATTTTGTATTGAACTAATTAACAACAAAGAATTCACATAATGTTTCTTGGTTGAACTGTTTGTCAAACGATATAACTTGTAGATGCATTCTCTCTTGAATGTAACAAGCAATGTGACTGTAATGTGTAAAATCCACAAGACGCCATGGATCACAAAAGCAAGGTAAAAATCTACTATATAGAATACTTAATATAATTAGTCTTTTAAGTATATCTTGTTTCAGATTACTAAACTACAATTACAACTTGTAAAACTAAGATTATTAGTAAATTTTAGAAGCTTTTGTTTTCTTTAAATAATACAAGTAGCCTAATAACCGTAATCTTCTTCATATCCTCTCATGTTTTTAAAATCAATAATAACCATTTAAACTTAGTAAGCTTCTGCATTTGGGATAGGGCCTACTCGTCTCTGATATATAGATTAGCACGAAAAACCCGCCGAGAGTTGGAAAGGGGAGGTTTCTGATTAAAAAGTCTTGCAAGAGTCAGCAGTTTTTTCTTCAAATATATTGGATGCGTGCGGCTAATTTAGCAAACCACTTGAAGTAATGTTTCAATAATGTCCTGCTTCCAATGGGTTCCAAGAACGCAACCTATTTACAGTTGATTGAACGATCGAAGCATGTTTAAGAAAGGTTAACTTTTAAATATTTTCTAGTGTTTACTGCGCTCAGAAGTACAATCAGAACTTTCATAAACATCAATAATTTGTTGTAAATGTACATATTAAAAATAAAATCTTGAAGGAATGTTTGTGTTTTTTTAAGATACAAAATTACAAATTAATATTGAGTTACGTTTATGTTTTCATTGAAGTTCTAATATGAATACTTGATTAAGTTGTCTGCAGTCCTTTGTTGAAGTCATAGCCATGTGGTAGGTGAATTGAAACATCAGACTTATTGTAAAGAGCGCCGTCAATTTGGAAGCGCAGTTCAAAATCTGAGGTCGTATAGTTGAGCTCGCCAAGCGCAGTCCATAATCCTAAGCCACAAGGTTCAAGTGTAAACTCGAAAAGCGAGTATTTCCGCTGCGACCAGGGCTGAAAACTGATGTGCAAACAAATTCGACTAATATATTTTGTACACGCGGGCGGCTATTGACCGCCTTCGTAAGTATACTAATTTTCCAAATAGTTGAAACCTTAAAACATATAATAAACTTAATTTTGGAAATTTGCTCAACTTACATAAGCGGTTGAGCTGCGTGATCGAATTATATTCTTTACAGGTAAATTATAGTGAAAGAGTGACTACAAATGTGTAAAATCATCCCTTCTATTTATAAAAATGTAACATCTAAAATTTAGAATATTACTACTGCTGTAATTGGATTGGTTTGATCGAGTAGTTAATGTATCGCGTAGTTATTAATATCATTGTAGTAACATTTTTCGAATGCTTTTGAGGGTGGCAGGGAACCCTTTTCGATCAAATTGGACTTGCACTCTCAGTTTTTGTACCGAGTAAATACTGTCTATATACGACGCCTCTGTTCGTTCATAACTTTAAAACACTCATCAAATGTCCACAATATTTTATCATAGAAAAATGCCTAAGTCCATTTTAGGATATTACTTTTTCACTATACTATAGTATAGTATAGAGAAAGTATAGTGATCGCAAACAAAATCGATGTTGAGATTTTTGTGGAAATATCCGTTTTGGGACCCCTGAGTCCACAAAAGTGGGTTTTTCAAAATGTCTGTCTGTATGTATGTCTGTCTGTCTGTATGTAAGTCTGTCTGTCTATCTGTATGTATGTATACAAAGCTAGAAAGAAAACTATTCGATCGATTTCGACAAAATTTACACCAAACATGTCAATTAGGCCTGTATAGATGCATGGAAAAAGGTTTTGAAAAATTTTGAAAAATAACCCCCTTTTTGGCCAAAACCCCCAAAAATCTATTATTTTTTATAAAAAAATGGCTCTAACGATTTTGATAAAATTTGGCTTCTTTGTATAACCCTAACATATGCAAAAACAGCATCTTTCTAAAAATTCTCGTTTAGCTAATAATAATAACTAATTTTGGAGGTTTTTTCGCCAAAAAGGGGGTTGTTTTTCAAAATTTGTCAAAACATTTTTGCTTGCTTCTATACAGGACAAATTAAAATGTTTGGTGCAAATTTGTTCGAAATCGATGGAATAGTTTTCTCTCCAGCTAATAATAATAATATTTATTAGTCACTCTCCTTCTTTAATGTATCCCCTCTACTACTAAATACAATTATGAAGTCACAGTGAATCTGTTTGATAATTTAAATATGTTTGTGAGAAAGTATGTGTCAGTTTCTGGTACCGTTTATTTTTATAGTAATCGGTTCATTATTTCTCAAGTGTATATACGTATATTTAAAGAAGAATGTGTGTGAGTATGTGTATTTGCTATGAACGTCCAGAGCGTTTGACGAATCGGGACTAAATTTGCCATAGTGTTTAATTAAGCACAAGAGGGAGCTAATGCCGAAAAAATATTTCGATTACCTACATTTAAGGGATTTAAAAGGGATAACTACGTACCCTAAAACAACACACGTTTATTGAGAATAAAGACCTGCGATTTTGCACAATTGTTTCGTATGTGACACACAAACAAAAATAGTCCTCGAATTTGGATTATTTGCTTTTGAATGATGAAATCCGGGATACCAATTCCTAAAGCAAAAAATATTTATTAATTAAATTTCTTTGAAGCTAGAGAGCGAAATCTGTACTTTTTTCAAAAATGTTACATAGAAAAAGCTTAAACAAATAAAAGAGCATTGTGGCGACAAAATCACACTGATTTAAATAAAAACCCGAACCACAAAACAAGGAGCAAAAACTATAACTAAACAACTAAATTGTAAGTTTAGTTTGATACCTTACCCTTATGTACATTTCGATGACATGGTCATCATCCTCAGAGGGTTTTAACAAGCTAGAGAGCTTTAATTGGTGTTACATGGAAAAAACTTACTCTTAGAATTTTGGACAACACCGCCTTAGGGGTTATTAAATATATACTACCTATACAATAGTTATAAATTTCACTAAGA
>JAGFPH010000119.1:564706-586171 GCA_018207615.1 Philaenus spumarius | reverse complement strand
TTATTATTATTATTGATAGCGAAAATATGTTTTGAAAAGTATTAAAAACTTAATAGTTTTGATATATTTTATATAAACAATATTTTAAGCAGCATATCTCTAATTAGGCCTATATAGATATTTAATAACCAATGTTTGAGTTGAATTATAATTCTGTGAGCATTTTTATTCGTGTTTGTTTATAGTTTTTTCGATCTAACCTTAAAAAGCTGTTGGTTTTGAAGAGTATTAAAGTGATTATAAATTTGTTAAGTAATGTTGCTATGGTAATACATGTAAACAAACATAAGGTTTTTATACGAACAGCTGTTTTTCGGAGCTATGTTTTTGAGTTCATACAATAAATGCTGTTCAGTTTCTTCCAAATTTGAAACTTTTTCGGGAAACTTTTCAAACTTTTCTTTACGAATAAACCTTCTATGAACTACTACAAACATTTTAAGACCAAAAATAGCCAAATCGGTCCAGCCGTTCTCGAGTTTTAGCGAGACTAACGGACAGCAATTCATTTATATATATATATATATATATATATATATAAATTATTGCAGGATTAACATAATCTCAATACTATGTTTCAGAAATGAGGCAGGCCTATATTACAAAATAATAATTGACTATTAGAATTTATCCATCTTTGCCAAGTTTATCTTTTTTTTTGACAAAATAAATTGTTAAATCAGGCCCAATTTATTCTAATTCCAACGTGCTAAAACAGTATAAATTAGCTTGTTTTTAACAGTCATTAAAAACTATCCAACGAACAGCTGATTTTGGATAATACTCAATCTCAGTTCTATTTCACTCTATTTCCAACGTGCTAAAACAGTATAAATTGGCTTATTTATAAACAGCTGTTTTGATCGCTTTATTTACTATTTCGTAGCTATTTTGTAACTAACATAGCAACCTATAAGACCATATTTAAACAATTTTCAACTTTTAAATTAGATTTTCTTAAAAGATTGCGTTTTTACACGAAATACAACTATATGGTTGTACTTTAAAATCAAAACTACACCTAAATACAAAATTTCTTTGAATTCGTTAGAGCCGTTTTCGAGATTCGCGACAGATACAAAGATAGATGCAAGAGTTGCTCATTTAAAGTAACAAGATATGGAAAAATCTAATTAATCGAACTTCGGTCACTATCTAAGAGGTTATTACTTATAGGTATTATACCTGTACAATAATTTTATAAGCTATATACAGGGTGAGTTTTATGTCTTGGCACATTTAGATATAATTTAAAAGGCCTGAGATATCACTGTGAGATTTTGACCATACCTATTACAGTATAAAATTTCTTTTACTTTTGTAGGTGATTAAACATTTCGCCCCCATATTCTAAATGGGGATAAAGGGAGCAACTTAAAAATGTCAAATACAAACCCCCATCATGTGACCTCTCATTTTAAAGGGCATAAAAAAGAAATCAAATGCCGCAAACTAGAAGTCTCTATGTTGTCCCTATCAAAAACTACAGCCATTCCAAAATACGGGCGAAGTACTATTTCCCAAAGTTATTAAAAAAATAAGTTTTCAACTCCTTATCTAATGCAAACACCATGGAAAGAATGAAAAGGTTCATTTAACAGAGTAAAAGCCTATTTACAATAGTAAAATAATTTATTTCCTTGTTATGTTGATAGTTACTTTAAGTCAACATGCTTTGGAAATTCCCGTGTTCTTATCTTACCAGTTTCAACAATCTACTTACTACTTTCTCTTGTGTCCTACTCACTTGCATTATATCAGTTCATAGATTAGGTTGCTATCAACAATTTCAGTTCAAGTTTACTCTTCTGGCGATAAGTTTTAGTTATTTTATTTCTATTATGGAAGATTCTTTGTTTGAAAAAATTACTGTGTTAATGATGACAGGTTATGGGGACCGTAAGAGATCTTACAGTGAAGTAGCAGACTTATTCAATGACCAGTTTCCGAACCGAATCAATCCCATAACGAGGTTTACGATGTCAAGAATTATTCAACGGTTTAATGAGACACATTCTGTAAAAGACAGACCCAAGCCAGGAAGGGCTCCTTCAATTTATGAAGAGAAATCATTAGATGTTATGCAGTCCTTTGTTGAAAATCCCCACTTATCTACGAGAAGAGCTGCTTTGGAGCACGACATCAGCCAATCTTCGGTAAGAAAAATTCTCAAAGTTAATCAATTCAAATCTTTTAAAGTCCATCTTGTACAAGCGCTTAGTGAAGACGTAGGGTTGAATTTTGTGATGTAATGATGGGCAAAGTAGACGCTGAACCTGAGTTACTGAACAGAATCCTTTTAAGTGATGAAGCCACTTTCATGACCAACGGTATCGTCAATAGGCACAATTGTCGTTACTGGACAAAACCACATTGGTATGTTGAGGCTCATACACAACGCCCTTCAAAAGTTAATGTTTGGGCAGGAATAGTCGATAACCGCTTGGTCGGTCCATTTATAATTGATGGAAATTTAAATTCTGTATTTAGAGATGCTTCAAAACCAGATTGTGCCTGCACCTCAAAATATGTTTGGACGAGAAGCACAGAACATTTGGTTACAACAAGGCCGTGAAGTACGACAATATTTAAACAATGTCTTCCCAAGAAGGTGGATAGGCCGAAGGGGCGCTGTGGAATTGGCAGCAAGGTCTCCCGACCTTAATCCAATAGGCTACTTCTTTTATGGCTACATGAAATACCTGGTGTACCAAACAAAGCCAACTGACGTCCATGACTTAACTGAGAGAATTTTACACTTGTCTCAAACCATTCCTAGAGAATTTTTCTTGCACGTTGTCTCAGCTTTTTACACACGGCTAGCACACTGTCAAACAGCCGAAGGTGAACAGTTTGAACACCTGCTACATTAAAACAGGTAACTTAACTTGTTTTAAGAATTTATTTTATTATTGTAAATAGTCTTTTACTCTGTTAAATGAACCTTTTCATTCTTTCCATGATGTTTGCATAGATGAGGAGTGGAAAAACTTATTTTTTTAAATAATTTTTGGAAGTACTTCGCCCGTATTTTGGAATGGTTGTAGTTTTTCATAGGGGCAACATAGAGACCTCTAATTTGCGCCAATTTATTTCTTTTTTTATATCCTTTAAAATGAGGGGTCAGATGATGGGGGTTTGCATTTGAAAATTTTAAGTTGTCCCCCATTTACACCACTTTAGAATATGAGGGCGAAATGTTAAACCACTTAAAAAAGTAAAACAAATGTTAAAATAGGTATGGTCAAGGTCTCATATTGATATCTCAGGCCGTTTAAATTATATCCAGGTGTGCCAGGACATAAAACTCACCCTTACAATACTAGGGGCTTTGCCTCTGGACGCTTCGATCCCTACCTCGCCTCAGCCTGCGGTCTCAGATGGCTGCTTTGCTTCTCTCGCAGCTGGAAAATTCGCTAAAGGATCTCGTTAATCTTAGGCTTGTTTGTACATGGGTGACCGAGCATAAATCGGCTGTTTTATTTGGCAGCTGACTCCAAACATTAAACATTATCTCCATAAGATTAACATGGGAAATTTGAAGGATTGTGTGCCGGAAATCCTTCTCGGGTGAATAGCGGCTAAACGGATGATTGGATCTTAAATCTGACGGAAAATCGTTACTTTGAAATTTAATTTTATACAACTTTTGTATTTAACATTTTTTGCTATCTCTTACCGTTTTCTTACAAAACGCGCTCAAAGTGGAAAAATAAAAAATAAACTTTTTACGCTCGAAAAGTGCTTTCAAAACTCAAAAATGTTAACTTATGGAAATTTGTCTAAACGTTTCTCGTCGAGAGCTCTAATTCAAGTATGAGGTCGAGGGGTACGATTACGGGATGTGCCTCATAGTTAATGTCAATGAATCAGTGAACCCGTCTAGATTTCTAAAGTAGAAGATAAATAACTAATGAGCTTGACTTTTGAGAAAGTAACTAGATAAAATAAAACCTGGGCACAAAATCTCACAGTAAATACGTTTACTAACTTTAAACGCGTTTCAATGACAATGTCGCCATCCTCTGTGATGCATGGGTTACAGTAACCAAATTATAACTAATATAACAGTGTGACAACACATCGTGTAAATACCTAACTAGAAGGGGGTACCCTACTGGGGGCGTGTCATAAACCTATGCTAAGGCGTAACCACCGCCTATCGTTATTCAAATAGCCTAAAAATAACAATATAACTTAAATAAGATTGCTAAGCTAATATTAATATTTAACAAAACATTGCATTATTAAATTAATAAAGAATTCTGTAAAGGAGATTTTGTGTTCAGGTTTTATTTGACCTATATATACAAGTAAATGTGCAAGTAAGAAACAGCATTTGCATTATTATTACTTAAGTCTAATTTATGTGGTAAAACGGGAAAATCTGTTTCTATGTATAGTTTCAAATTGAGGAATAAATAATATAAACTATATTTTAATATAAATAATATTTTTTATTTTTCCACTTTGAGCGCGTTTTGTAAGAAAACGGTAAGAGATAGCAAAAAATGTTAAATACAAAAGTTGTAGAAAATTAAATTTCAAAGTAACGATTTTCCGTCAGATTTAAGATCCAATCATCCGTTTAGCCGCTATTCACCCGAGAAGGAGTTCTGGCACACAATCCTTCAAATAAAGTGAAATAGTAGTGCTTACTTAAATACGTTGTGATTACAACTTAAGCATAAAATGTGCTTGTAAACTGATTTTAAACGTAATTGCTTTTAGTTTAACTATATCAGCGTGTATGCATGTTGGCAAGAGGAAGTAAGGAAATAGACTTAAAGTAGGAGGACGGGAGATTATTTCTTAGATTGAATCGGTGATGACATAATGACAATTAACAAAAAGATAGGTTAGTTTAAATCTTGTGTTTGTATATCGATAACTGGATCTCGAAGTGGGCGAAATCGTAGTCTACTTATAGAGAGGAGTATTGTATAAATAGACTTATCACGCGCGCGACCTGTAACACTCTGGTTCTGATTATTGTCATTAAATCAAACATAATATACAATTGTTTACCTCTGTGAATCAATTAATTATTACGAACCCGATTATTTATGTTTCAATTTTTATAGACTTTCCAGAGTATGTTTGTTAGGTTATAAATTTGTACAATTTTTTCATACTAAAATGTAGAACATTACAAATACAAAATTATAGCTTAGTTTAAGGTCGATTAAAAGTGTGTTTGTTTATAGGCATGCCATGCTACTTTATCCCACGAGTACAGTAAATGTAAACATATATTTTTGTTTGATTATTAGTGAATCTCTATAGGAAAGTTGAGCTTTTCAGTGACTCTTGGCGAGATCCAAGGTCGAGTGGTCAATGAGCAGTTTTCACTCTAACGCCGCATTTGGTCCAAATGTGGTACACTGTGGTGTTCTCAGTCGCTCGGACGAGTTCGTTATCCAAAACAAATCCAACAACCGAAAGCAAATCTTTTTGAGATTTCGTGTACTATAGTAAAAATTGTTTGGGGTTTATCTAAACAAATAAATATAGGAAATTATTCTGCACATTTTCTTTTTTTACACTACCTTAAAACCCGTCTGGTTTCACCAAAATCGATTAAAACGTAAAATACTATAAAAGTACCAGGTTCAAATCCACGTGGGAATTTTACCGTGGAGGCAGTTTTTGATCCGATGCCGCAAGATGGAGATCAAACTTGTGAAGCGAGTCTATTCCGCTGCGAGCGGAAAGGTGTAGCGTGTCAGCTTGGACTGGAGGCTGAGGTTTTGCAATGAGTTGCTTATTTTTAACACGGCAAGACCCGAATACAACAGCTTATTTAATGTAAGTATTAAAACTGTAAATGTGGTGGAACTTTTCGTAATATTTTGGTAGGTTCTGGATTTAAAAACTGCGAAATAATTTAAATTTGAGAAGTATTAAAAACTAAAATTGCCATCGAAGTTACTTATTACATTGGAAAAGGTAGCATTTCAATTAAAAGAGTAATTTTACTTATGGGGTTACGTATGCTGTGCCTCCTCTGGAAATATTACAACTTAAATTATTGATTGAAAAATTAACATCATTAAATTGTACAGTGTATGTTAATACTTATCTGGGTGTCCTACTATAGGTCTGTGTGACCCTTGGCCTCATGAACTATTTCGCTAAATTTTTCTTTATCCTCTCTTCTTCAGTTGCAAATCATACGTCCATTTGCTTCTAGGTCCCCCTTTTCCCTCTACTATCGATGTTCATGTCCAACATTCTTCTTTGCACATGATCAGCGTCTAACTTATACATGGTCTGCCAATTTGAGCCTACTTTCTTTTACCATATATTCGTCTAAAGATCTTCTTCCCAAATACTATCAAGTTGTATTTCAGTACCATAAGTGACTACTGGTTTTATAAGCGATATATACAAAAGAAAACAAACTATTGTATACTCTGATATTTTCACTAAAATGATTATTGATTGGGACAGAAGCACTTGGATCTGGATTGGGAGGTTTAAGAGTGGTTAACTGGATTCTGACGCATGTACGGTAGGGCCCAGTTTATGCTTGAATGAGAAATTTCTTTTATGTAAAAGAGAGAAAGGCATAAAGCCCCGGTTTGTAAGACCGATTGTTGTACGCGATGACCACGTCAACGCTAGAACAGAGTGAATGCAAGAGCATTGGCGTGGTTTCTAAGACCACGTCCGGCTGCCGACGTCGCGTCAGCTGTTCGTAGGTCCGGCGTGATATCTCAGCGTGGCACGCTCTGGATAGGTCTCAGTCTATCCGGGCGTAGTTTTGCGGCGCAATACACTGCTTTTAATTTCTTTAAGCAAATTGTTTTTGTAATTGTTGTGGCATATTTAGCTCTATTAACTTATTATTTTACTGTGTATACTTAACACTATGGAGTGTAAGGTTTTCACGAGTGAATTGGATGATAAGTTGATAGATCGGGTTCGAGATAATACAGTTCTCTACGATTTTTCACAAAAAAACTAAAACGATGCCATGGGGAAAACAATATTTGGAAACAAATTTCTGAGGAACTTGGGAGAGAAAGTCTCTTTTTAACTGTATTGTTTAAACTGTGAACTAAAAAAAGTAAAATATTAAGCCTTTCCTAATAAAAACCAAAGATGAAACATCGTGATGCACGACAAGGGTACAGCCAAAGGGAAACATAATTTTTAATTTTTTTCTTGTGTAGAAGAAATGTAAAGTGTTTACTTTATTATTAAATGAGATACTTCAAAAATAAATTACAGACATTTTAAAAGGAAGTTTACATATTTTAAATTAAAACAATATTTTTACATCTTTGTTAAAAAAAAGTTTATAGCTTTGGGATGCCATATTTGTTAAAGATATTGTAAACAATTTCTTAACTATGTAAAAGGTCAACAGGAAGTCTGAAAATCTTAGGTACCCCTTCACAAAACAAATCCTTCTAATGATACCATTTTTTAAAGTTTTCCTTGTAGCTATTTCTCAATTGTTGTAAAAGAAAAAACGTTGTATGTTCAATTACTACTCGATGTAGATATCTTTGAAAAGCACACTAGTTTATTGATAAATGTAATAGACTCTAACAAAAAATATACAGTGATGTAAAATTAATATAATGATAAGAACTTACGCTTGTAATGCTATAGTTAAAGGTTTGATAAAAATGTTTGACTGATCACTTTCGAAAAAGAAAATTTGTTTGATCACGTACTTGACGATTTAGTCACTTTTCTGAATGGCATTCAGCTGCCAATTCACAGAAATCTTTTCACTGCAAAAAACCTTTAAACTTTTCTCGTACTTAGTAAGCCAAACGTGTTCCTTTTCTTCCTGTTGTTGGCTCTCTTATAGGTATCAAATTTTCTGTATGTAGAGTAAGTTTATCTTCGTCTTCGTTGGAGCAAGGAATTTTTGCCACTCTAAATAAATTGAGGAAAACATCCGCAGCTAGAATCAGGTTGTCAACAGTTTCAGGAGCGATAGAAATTTGTGCAAAAAATACTGTAAAGTACTGGGATATGACCCCCAATACATTTTCACTGCACCGCCATGCCCGACAATGTCTAGATGTATACAAACCATACACCTTAACCTAAAAATTACATATTTTTCAGAGGCAAGTTCTAAGCTATAAAACAGAACCTAGTTTTACTATGAGTGTAGGCCTATGTGCGTTTAAAAACTTTTTCTAATGGAATTGAGCTGCCAATCCACTGAACAATTTTCACTGCAAAATAAGTCTTTAAACTTGTCTCTTACACTATAATAAGCTAACTGAGTTGCTTTCCTGCCAGTTGTAGCAACATCCATAATTCTGACACTCGCAACTATTTCTGAGGTCTAGTTGCTTTCACAGAACAAGCTAAAAATAGATCCGCGCCGTCAAATACGCGCTTTTTACAAACCAGTATCACGTTGAATCACGGCGTGATGTAAGTAACACCGGCTTCACCGACTTGCCGCTCTTGAACATCACGGCGTAGTTAACACGGCGTAGCTATCGCAGCGTGGTATTACAAACCGAGGCTTTAGAGTAACTTTAAACACACGTATTTGTAACATTTAAAAAAAACTCTGACTGTTGTAATTCTGGCCAATCTTAACCTAACCAAAATAGCTGAACTTTAACCTGTATTTTAAGTGTCTTTTTTCTGTCGTAATTTTTTTAAATCAGCGACTTTTTTTTTTTTTTTACTTAGTTGAGTGTCTAGTTTCATAATATACAAACAATATTTTAATTTCCATGGTCATCTTCATCTACACCACCAATAACAAACTTGCTGTAAGTGCCTCAATAAAGCCCTATTAAAAGATGTATAGGCCTACTGTAAGTGCCGGTTTAATAAAACATGTATTTTTTTAATTACACAATCAATTTTATCACCTAAAATTCAGAGAAATATACTTTCAAGTTCTGACTGTTGTAATTTTATATTATTTTGTATACTTTTTATAGCTCAGTCAGTTTTAGAAACTGTGACAAATTGATAAACGGATAAAGAAATAGTTCTAGAATGTTCGTGGTTTCCTTTATTGTGACACTGAACACTAAAACTAAAAACTAAACTTATGAAGCACTTAAAGCTGTTGCAAGTAAAAGGAATATAAGAATGGGGTTTTTACAGTATAAAGAGGCTATTATTTGTTTACATAAACTAGTTGATAGAATACAACTTGAACACAGAATCTCACAACCAATACGTTTATTACACAAATGCGTTTAAGTCGCCATCTACAGTGATGCACGAGCTACAATAATCAAACTATAACTAATTATTGTTATGAAAGTTATAGCTTGATTATTGTAGCTCGTGCATCACTGAAGATGGCGACTTTGTCGTTGAACCGCGTTTGAGTTTATAAACGTATTAATTGTGAGATTCTCTTTTCAAAGTTTTATTGTATCAACTAGTTTATGTAAACAAATAATAGCCTCTTTATACTGTAAAAACCCCCTTCTTATATTCCTTTTACTTGCAACAGCTTTAAGTGCTTGTTATCTATCTTTACTTTACTATCTTTTCACAAGTCAAGCTCAATATCATTATATATTATTTCTCAAAGGTTTTTTTTTGTCGCTAAGCGATACCTTCCTTAATTCTTCATCAAAAATTAATGATTTAAACATCATTTTAAAGCTTATGTTCCCTGCTATTGAAGAAAAATATAAAAATAGCTTAAAATTAATGTTTTCGTAAAAAATTGATTAAAAAATTTTCCTATGAAAGTTCATTATTATGATTCCCAATGAAAGGCACCATCTATTAACAATCTGTTTAACTAGCATGACATGTCTTAGTTATATCGTTTACATTATATATTCTATAATGCAAGCGTAATCTATCATGCAAATCAATAAAATTAAATCAACGTAAAGCGTTAGATATACTATACATTTTTGTAAACAGTTATTTATAAACCAACGTAAATTAATAAACGCTATTAACTGAATTAAATCAACGTATTAAATCAGGTAAGTTTAGGCCTACTCCTTCCTAACTAGCGAAATGTTCGCACGGGTCAGCTAGTGTACTTATATTACAGGATCTAGACTAGACTAGAATAACTTAATTAGTTGGGTAAAGTACCATTTCTACATTATGTCGGGCTTAGAAATACATGCTCATGTTGGCTTTATTAATATCAATAAAACACAATTATGGTCACTTAATGCCACTTATATGGCTTGTTTTCTAAGAGAGGTCTAAATGTGTATTTATTCCTATATTGTACAGTAAACTACAATTACTGTAGGCTAGTTGAAGTTAAATTTATTTGTGTGTACGTGTACAGTTACGGCCTCGGATTATAAACTGTTTCGCTTCGCTAATCTGTATCCCCACATGGATTTGAACTGAGTAATTTTATGTTATTTTACGTTATTTTATGATCGATTTTTTGGGAAGGTAGTGTAAAAAAACTAAATAAGTAGAATAATATCATATGTTTAATTTATTAGTCAAAACCCGAAAAATATATAATTCTAGACTGAAAATTTCCAAAATATGGTTATTTCACGTCAAAAATACGTGCTTCCTGTTGATGGATTTTTGGCTAACGAACTCGTCCGAGCGACTTATGAAACCAACGTTTGTACCAGATCTGAACAAAATCGGACTTAAAATGTGGTCATTAGTTAGCGACACAATCATATATACTGCATATATATTACGTCACTGGATAAGAGTCACTGCAATAGCTTATCTTTTCTTTAGAAATTCGCTAATTAATATACAAAATAATTCGATCACGCAACTGAATCACTGACGTAAGTTCAGCGAAATTTCAAAATTAAATTTAAATGTTTTAGGATTTAAACCAACAATTTGGGATATTGGTCTACCCACGAAGACACTAAATAGCTGCCTGCTTTTACATAGAATTCGTTTGTACCTAAGCCGACTCAAGCGCTGCTTCATTCCACTCGCAGCGGAAAGACTAGCTTTGTGAGTTTCCACCACGACCTTGCGGCCTCGCCTTATCGACTTCGCTCGCAGCTTACAAACTAGGCCGTTGGGTCGAGGGAAGATTTCAACCGGATTTCACGTGGATTTGAACCGGGATACTTTTTTGGTATTTTACGTTTTGGTTGATTTTGTGGAAACCAAGCGAGGTATAATGTAAACAAAAATTCGCAGAATAATATCCTACATTTATATTTTTAGATGAAACCCTAAAAAGTTTCATTTTTGTACGAAAAATCTCAAGAAAACAGTTACTTCGGTCAAAAAGAGTACTTCCGGTTGTTTGTTTTTTTAGCTAACGAAATCGTCCGAGCGATTTAGACAACCAACGTGTGTGTGTACGAAGTTTGGACCAAATCGGACTGAAAATGCGGCCGTTAGACTTATATAATAATATATAAGTTTTAATGATACCCCAAAAAGTGTTCTGGGGACCATGATTGGTGCTCACTTACTACTCCTGACCTTACGTCTTACCATAATGGTCACTGCAATAGCTTATCTTTCCTATGGAATTTCGCTAATAATAGTTGATGAATACACTAGTGTTCGTCATAAGATACCTTTCTTATCGATACATATTTGTTTGTCAAATATTATGCATCCATATAAGTTTAATAGAGGTAGTAGCGAGAAACATTCCTACAGAAGTTTTTCAGTAACAGCTGTTAAATTAATAGTAATGATAATAAATTAAAATATGCAGACTAAATAAATACTAATTCATCTTAATGTACTAGTAAAATTAGAATAAACAGTTTCATGATTTTGTCTTTTATAGCCTTAAACATAAACAATAATGCAACAAAACATACACAATTAGAACACTGGTATTCGCTTCTTGGTATAAACAGTCGTGTGAAATCGGTTGTTTCCGCAACTCACTTATTTAGATTAAAATATTATTGTTTATTTTTGTTAGTAAACGAAATAAAAACGATTCCTCGCTTTCACTTTAAAGCCGTTACGTCAATGGGAATAATAATACTGTCAATGAAAATTGGCACGAAGAAAAAGTAAACAACGCGTGAACGCTCTAATTTCTTCAACTTTACTTTTACAGATGCAATTACTTTAGAATAAAGAGTTTGTCGTAAAGGAGACCTATAATGATTGTTTGTATCATACTTATAAATACAATTATTTAAATATGTAAAGAAATTACGTCTCTGCCGTCTCTGGAACTATTTATTTGTTGTTATAATTTGACTTAATTATGCCTGTAAGTGGTATCAGTCCCTCAGTGCCTTGCACAGGAGATTGTAATCAAGGATCTTATCTCTGCTCTGCACTGCACACTGCATCTCCCTTTCGTATAAATGCACGCAAATACATTATCTATGCACACAGCTGGATGTATAAGATTGAGCTTAAGTTCCGCAAACATTGCAATATTTCATCTATTTGGCAATGAAGGTAAAAGACACATCGATGGAAAGTTTTTTATTGGAGTTATTTGCATTGTTTCAAAAGTATAAAATATATATTGCAAAATATTAAAACATGTTCCCCCTTTTTATTGCCTTCTTTCCTTGTATGACTTCTAAAAATGTCCTTGAAGTAATTTAGTTACTGAGATATGGAGGTAAGGAGTTATGGAATATTTGAGATGTGAAGTTTTTGATTTAAGGGGTCATTGAGTTATGAAGTTCATGGATTACTATCATAAATAAAATTTTATTAAAAAAAAAGAAATCTTGAATCTTAGAATCACATTATTTGGTAACTTACAAATAGGCTACTTTAATAGTACTTCTTATACTTTTAACATACTGCTGGAGATGCAATACCGGAAGCTAAAGCAAAGAAAGGCCTCTCAGAGTTTTCTCAACGATGAAACAATTTTCCCTGACTTTTTATCAAATTTTCTCTTACTATTTTTGTTTCTCTGGCTTTCCCTAACACTCCTCTCCCTCCCTCTGACCGTAGGAACTCGGTTAATTATTATAACTAGCCTTGATTATAAATTATTTTGATATACTTTTACAAGTTCAAAATATTGTATTTAAACGTACCTAGTTTGGACTATAAATGAAAACTTTCACATAAAAAGATCTTTTTGAACCATTACGTTCCCGTAATGTTGGAATCCAATTATAAAATACGTAACTAATTGAACGTCACGACACAAACAATGTTTCATGTTTTTGTCGAACAAACATCGAATTAATTAACTCTCAGTACGAGTACGAACATTTTGAATGCTGTTGCCGTTGAGTGATAATATCAACGGCTTTAGGGTCCCGTTGTACAATGGAACCGTTATAGTTTCGTCATTGTTGCCCGTGTGTCACAGATTTTGCTTTTGAGGTTAAATTAAACAAAAAGATGCTTCTAGGTGAAAAAGCAAAACTGAAGAAAGGTTGAGTTAGAATTATCCGCCAAAGGTTCGGTACCCCATTAAAGCATCAACTTGTTTTATACTCAACGTTAACTAACATTTATTTTTAATGAAGAAAAAACTCAAAACGTTTAGTCACTTAGTCTTTCTATTTGCTAAGACAAATTTTGTGGCGAAGACTAGTAAAAGTAGGTAACCGTACCACGCTCAAAGTTACAGTACACAAAACAATATGTTTCATAAAAGCCTTACGTCACTATAGAGGGTAGCTGGCGTTAAACATCTTGGTACTATGGCAACATAGTGCCAATACTTCTTTTACTACCATGCTTTTGGATTAATACATTTTACGATAGAGACGAGTGTATTAATCTGAACCTCCAACATATTAGTGGAATGATTGTATCTAGTCTAGTTTAAATTAATTACTTTTACCATCAATGCGATTTTAAATTGTTACATCTGAAAGGAAATAAAAAAAAAACAAACATGGCAGTCGTGGGACTGCCGTTCGAAGTAAAAATTTTTTATGTTTAAAAATGTTGGACGTTATTGTAATTGTTTTTAAATTTATTTATATTTATTAACGTTTTTTTATTTTTTAAATTCGAAAATAATAAATATTTATGCAATATATATATAAGTCAAAAAATAATTTGTAATTAACATGGAAAAAGTTGTGTATATAAAAATTATTATTAACAAAGTTAATAATATTTTTATTTCATTATTAAACATAAAAATTATTATTATTATTATACAAGTGATATACACAAACTAAAACATGTACAAGAAGCCTATGTTAGTAAATAAACGTAATGTAATTATGTATTTTCAATGTTAACAATATGTAAGTTCTCATCTTCATCAGTAATTTCAATTACTCTTGCATTGCTATCATTATCTTTATCTGTACATTCTAAAACTGATACTATAGGCCTATGATAACTAAAGTAAGAAACAAATAATTGTGATTGAAATCCATCCAAATGTCTTGTAAAAACAGCATCTATTGTATTTTTGTATCTTGTGGTGCTTTTAAGTCGATCATTTGACATGGTTAATCCAAACTCTTGATTTAAAAACTCAATTAATGGTATATCTAATATTTTAAATGTTGACTATGATTTGAAAATTTGTTTTAAAGAAATATCATTTGTAAAATACATAAAAACATTCCTCCCCGGCGGGGAATCGAACCCCAGTCTCCCGCGTGACAGGCGGGGATACTGACCACTATGCTACAGTTGACTGTGTTGGAATTGAGTTATTTAGTGTTATCTCTCTTTTGTAAACACAGAGGCGATGCCGAATAATATCTGACGATCACGCGAGATCAGAGATTTTTACCCATCTGAAAAAAGTGCCTTAGAACGCGCCATAAGATGTTTTCACCACACTACGATGTTTTCAGCTATTTTAGGAACGTCATTTGGAGGCCGAAAGTAGCTCTTTTCTGCCCTAGGGCCGTAAAGTCAGCTGTTCGTTTATTCAATTAAAATATGAACGTATATCTCAACACATTTGGAGGCCGAAAGAAGCTCTTTTCGGCCCTAGGGCCGTAAAGTCAGCTGTTCGTTTATTCAATTAAAATATGAACGTATATCTCAACACATTTCGTTATGAAATAGGTCCATATGGCAAATGATTCAATAGGTATTGACGACAGACTAGTGACACACACATAATTGTTATTTTCACCGTTGCCTAGCAACTGAGGTAAAACTGTACTTTCCATAGCTAGCTAGTTTATAACCTCAAAGTTTCATTTTCATGTGTGCTAAATAAATATTCTTTTTACTTTCTCCACCCTATACGTAGTATATGG
Source organism: Philaenus spumarius (assembly GCA_018207615.1). Classification (NCBI taxonomy): domain Eukaryota; kingdom Metazoa; phylum Arthropoda; class Insecta; order Hemiptera; family Aphrophoridae; genus Philaenus; species Philaenus spumarius. Next base: position 571,061 of record JAGFPH010000119.1, on the reverse strand, counting down.
AGAAAGTATTGTTTTCGTAAAAATGTTCGAATTTGAATTTTCAGTTGAATTATCTGTTTTGGTGCTCCCAGAACCCCAAAAAATGGTTTAGTGCAATTATCTGTGTTGGTGCTCCCTGAACCCAAAAATATTTTTAATGGAATTTTTTGTTTTGGTGCTCCCTGAACCCAAAAAAGTGTTTTTAGAGTGGTGTCTGTCTGTCAGTCTGTCAGTATGTATACACGACCAGAGAGGACACTATTGGTCCGATTTTCATGAAATTTGGTATGTAGGCACTAAACCCTAATATCTCCAGGCGTTTTTTTTCATTTTTTGGAATTTTTAATTTTTAAGGGTAATTTACCCCTAAAAACCAATAAAAAACGACAAAAATGCAAATTTCTCAAAAACGGCTCTAACGATTTTGATCAAATTTTCAGTATTTATAGTGCTTAAGATGCCAAACAAAATGACACCACCCGCTTTTATCAAAACTTCGGCGTTTTATAATTATGGGGAAATGTTTAAAAATAAACAAGTTTATGTTGTCAATCTAGCATCGCGGCGGCGGCCGCACGGGGTAGCACCATGGTAACGATCACGGCCAGTAATTCAAAGGTCGCGCGATCGAATCCCGCCTAGGACAATAATTTTTTTATACGATTGACGTAGGTAGAATATTATTTTTTTGTTTTGTTCTAAAAAGTAATAAATAAAATGATTGAAAACAATATTATTTTGACTATAGTAAGTTGGGAGAAAGTTTGTGTCAGTTAACTGATACCATTTATTTAATTTTATATAGTGTTTATTTTATTGTGTAGTGTGGTGAAAAATAGCGTTCGCACCACGGTCGAAAGGGTTTTGCAGCTCACGATCTCAAGCCTGCAAAGCCTCATTTTCGGCCCTAGGTGCGAAATATACTATTTCACTTCAAAAATCATTATGTTTAAAGAATATCTTCCCACACTTAGAAACTGAAAATTAAGTTAGTAGCTAATCAAGTTTTTGGTAGAGTTTAAACTCAAATAAACGCGATCTATAGCATTTTTTATTTTTCTGTTTTAACGCAAAGATCGAGATTTCGTCGAAATGGGTTTATGTTATTGTAGCGTTATTTCACCCCAACTAGTTTAATACAGTAGATGCTGTATTAAAGCTTATTACGGTTATAACTGAAGGCTTAGTTAGATAACATACAATCGATTTGTTTAAGTATACAGGGTGATTAGAACTATGCGGCAATGTCTCAGAAGCTAAAAATAAGAAAAATGTTCGCCTTTTTCTTTTTTGTACAAAATAATTCACATTTAGAGAAATGTTTGACTGATTGAGTTCAAAATTGACATGAAGTTAGGTTATAACAATTCTATACCTAAAAAAGTAAACGATTATATTTAATCGTTCGTTTCAAAATGACATCTGTTGGAAAGTTTCAAACCTAAATTACTCAAAAACCGTACATTTTAAGAAAAAATTTCAAGACATCTTTTTTGTAGCACTTTTGATTCCCTATCGGATGGTGTAACTGTCAAAACAATGGGATGAAGGATAGTAGTTAAATTAAAGATAATAACAGCAAATGTACATACAATATTATTGTATTTACTGTTTTGGTATAGTATGCCAGGTTGAACAAACCAATTATTACACATAACTTATTATTATTATTATTATATAGAGGGTTTATGTGATCCACCACCGGGACCCACTGCACCTAAACCATGAGGTCCTCTGTGCCCCATGTCCAGGCAGTAGTTCACATCAAACCCGCCCTTTTTGCAAACCGAAGAAGTCCGTGGGGTCCTTCCTCTCGTATATAACTGGTGTCAGGGTATCCTTGTCCCAGATATTTCTGCCTCATTGATGCGAGGGCATCACATTCGCATAGAACGTGGAATGAAGTTTCCTCCTTCTCTCCACACCTTCGACATAATGGGTTGTTCTCCAGCCCCATTAGGTGGAGGTGCCTCCTCAGAGAGTTATGTCCCGTCAGTAGACCGACCAACAACCTCACTTCTGGCCTGCCAAGACCCAGCAGTGTTCTGCTTAGGCGTCCATCCAGGCCTTCAATGAAGTCGTGTGCCTGTCTCTGACCTCTTACCGTCTCTCTCCATCTACGCAAGTGTCCTGATTGAACATTTTTTCTTACACTTTCTTTCCCATAGCCTCTTGATATTCCTATCATTGGTTCTGGGCCCGTCGGAGGAGTTCCTGCTCCTCTCTTAGCCAGTTTATCTGCTATTTCATTCCCTTCAACTCCTTCATGTCCAGGGACCCAAACAAGTCTTACCTGCCTACTGCTTGACAACTTATCCATCAGTAATTGGCATTCCCAGACCAGTTTTGATGTTGTTTTTGTAGCTTTAATAGCCTTTATAGCCGCCTGACTATCAGAACATATCGCAACATCTGTGCTCATGCTTCCTGATTCCAGTATTCGTTTTACGCATGCAAGTATTGCGTATACCTCCGTTTGAAAGACCGTAGAGTATAGTCCCAGCGACACAGAGTATCTTCCCTGGGTTTACGGTCCTTTGTGCATGTACATTCCGGCTCCCGTACCTTTGTCTGTTTTAGACCCGTCCGTGAACCAGATTTGTCCATTTCCAAGATCTACTTGTTTCCGTAGCCACTCTTCCCGAGCCGGAAAAATAGCCTCCAATCTGCTATTGAAATTATACTTAGGAGTCATGTAATCCGTACCGGCTTGCAGCATCGGATCCCACTCCAGAATCTTGTTCAGACACTCACCGTGTCCATTTCTTGCAAGAGATGTTGACCAACCCCCTCCTGTGTTCAATCTCATTGCGGCCTTGCTAGCCTCCCCCTGTACCATGAGGTCCAGAGGTGGGAGGTCCAACAGGATTTCCATGGCCGCTGTTGGGGTCGTTCTCATGGCCCCCGTGATTCCAAGGCAGGCCATCCGCTGTACTTTATTAAGTTCTCTTTTTGCCCATTCCTTCCTGGTAGCAGGCCACCAGACTAAAGAGGCAAAAGTTAGAGACGGTTTTATTATAGTAACATAGAGCCAATTCATCATCTGGGGCCGAAGCCCCCATGAGCTTCCAATCGCTCTTCTGCATGCCCAGAAAGCGTTACACGCTTTTGCTGCCTTTCTTCTTATGTGTTCACTCCAGATCAGCTTTGTGTCTAGGGTGACGCCTAAGTATTTAGTTGTTTCGGAGCATGTAAGTCTTTGTCCCAGTAGACTGGGCATGTACAGACCATCGGTCCGACGTTTCCTAGTAAAGAGAATGAGATCTGTTTTCCCTGGGTTTACAGCCAGACCCATTCTCTCACACCAGCGTTCCAACCATTTGAGTGAGCTTTGGACGATGTCAGATACAGTCCCTGGGAATTTGCCTATTCCCAGAATGCATATGTCGTCCGCATAACCTTGAGTATAAACTCCTCTCTCATTTAGTCCCACAAGCAGATCATTCACTACCATAGACCATAAGAGAGGTGAAAGAACTCCCCCTTGGGGGCATCCACGCGCAACCTTAATTCTAATTTCACTACTGTTTAATTGTGAGATCGCCATTCTATTTTCGAGATAAACTTTTATCCAGCGGGTGATAGTGTGTTCTACCCCCCGCTTGATTAATCCGTCTGTCATGGATTTGAAGGAGGTATTGTTAAACGCCCCTTCGATGTCCACAAAAACTCCCATCGCAAGTTCTTTCTGCTCCAGCACCTTTTCCACCCTGGCTACCAGTTGGTGGAGTGCTGTTTCGACAGATTTGCCTGCAATGTATGCATGTTGATTTTTATGAAAAGGATTTGCAGCCACTGCTCGATCCCGTATGTATCTATCAGTCTTTCCAACGTTTTAAGTAGGAATGATGTTAAACTAATAGGTCGAAAGTCTTTTGGATTGCTATAAGTTCCTTTCCCTGGTTTAGGGATGTAAACTACTTTCGCTAATCTCCATGACCTAGGTATGTGTCCTAGAGCAAGATATGCCGTGAATACTTTTATTAGCCATGGCACCAGCTTATCTCCGCCCCTCTGGAGAAGAGCTGGGAATATTCCATCTGGTCCTGCACTTTTAAAGGGGTCAAAGGACTTAATTGCCCATTTGACCCTGTTGCCAGTTATTATCTTCTTTGCCATTTCCCAGTCAGCCTTCCCTATCACATCCGGGATGTTTTCTTCCCGCAATGTCACAGTTTCAGCGGATCCTGGGAAGTGTGTTATTGATAGATACCTCAGGGTATCTTCTTCCGTTTCCGTCATTTCCCCTGATGGAAGCTTGAGGGGACCGAGTCTTCCTACCGGGTCTCTGACGAGTACTTTTTGAAGTCTTGAGAGTTCGGAGATGGTCTCAATGCCATTGCAAAAGGTCCTCCAAGAGGATCTAGATGCCCTCCGAACTTCTCGTCTATAGTTACGTTGCCTTTGCCTAAACTCCTCCCAGTCTCCAGGGTTATCAGAACGCTTGGCTTTGTTAAAGCTTTGGCGAGTCTGCCTACGATGGGATTCCAGGGTCTGGTTCCACCGCAGTCCCCGAACCTGGGGTTGAGCTTTGAGCATGCAGCAATTCCTCTCATAAGAGTTTGTTAAAGCTTCCTGTAGATGGCCTACAGTTAGCTCAAGATCTACATGATTGCGAATGGTCTGGATAGGACTATCATTTAACTTTGTCTCCAGGCTTTCTTTAAAGGAATCCCAATCCGTCTGTCTTGGGTTCCTTATAAGCCTGCTCTCTGTCTCAGCCCCGCACAGTTTAAACTGAATGCGCCTGTGATCAGAGAGTGTTGGTTCCGTAGAAACTTGCCACCCATTCACTCTTCCAAAAAGTGTGGAGGAGCAAAGCGTTATGTCAATGACCTCCTTCCTTAGTCTATTTTGGAAGGTGTGGTCATTCCCAGTATTTAGAACCATAAGATTGGTCCCACTTAATTAATTGAGGAGGGCCTCCCCTCTAGCGTTGGTGTTGGTACTTCCCCATATCACATGATGTGAATTAGAGTCGCACCCCACCACCACCGGAATGCCCTTCTTGTTACATTCTAATATTAGTTTTTCCATCTCTGATGGAGGATGATGATTTATATCATATGGAAAATAAGCCGAACAAACAACTACTTCCCTCATGACTTCATCTATTTTAATCTTAACTTTAACTGCCACTAGGTCATCGGAATTAAACCCGCCACCGGCCATGACTCCAACTCTTTTACCATGACCGCCGCCCTTGGCCTTCCTTCCCCGCCACCACCATACAACCTATAACCAGTTACGTTTAACCCTTTTATGTTGCCTCCATACAGCCAAGGTTCCTGTATGAGAGCAACATGTACATTAGTCTCAACTAAACAGTGAGAAATCAGCCGTGAGGCCGCTATACTATGTTGTAAATTAGCCTGAATAAAACTAATTTCACTCACCTTCTTGTTCTTGTGGGGTCCAGCGATGGTCTTCTTGTCCCCTGAAGCCAGGGGGTGGTCTGTTCCTATAACGGGAGCGACGGGACCACCAACCATTGCCTGCTCCCCTCCTACTGCTTCCCTCCTTCTTTCTCTTCCTCCTTGCTAGGCTTATCTCCCAGCGGTGTGAATGCTGCCTGTGAGAAGCCGTAAAAAGGTTTCCATTTGTAGGAGTTCTCCAGTACTCCAGCACTGATAGAATCGATGCTGAGCACAAGGCGGACTCCCTTCATTCCGTCCTCCTTGCGCTCGAAGACCCTCCAGCCCTTTGTATTTAGGCCTTCATTTCTTCCCAGCATCTGCAGGACCCTCTCAGTAGGTACAGGTGGGCCAGGGAACCAGGCTACCACCTTCTTGTACTGAAGAAGGTCCTCCATCTTCATAACTTGAGTTTCTTACCCCCGACCTCTCGACCGGGGATAATACTCTGCAGCCAATCTGCAGAGCGTTGGTCGGCACAAATACCGATGACAGCTCCTTTAGATAAATAGTTATCCCGGAACTTTGGAACCGCCTCCTCTTCTGGCATGCTAAACATAGCCTCAAAGATGGCTCTCCTCACCCCGTTCAAACTATCATCATCCAGGAGCTTATCCTCTGGATAGGCCTCCGGTACAATAGCCACCCTGATTCCAGGTGTGGTTACCTTGGCGTACGTACCTTTGGTTGTTCTCTTACGAGTAACATCCTCCGGTGTGGTACCCGCTGGTCGTGCCTTTTTCTCCACTTCGGAGATCAGACCGACACTTTGGGTACCCGATGTTCCAGGTTCCGGCGATCTAGGCCGTTTCCTGTCTGACTTGAAGCTAGGGGAGTTCGCTACAAGAGGTCTGGCACCCTGCACCGCCGGGGTGGTCTCTACCCCGTTTCCGGCCGCAGCAGCAGCTTGTTCAGCCGCCCGTGCCTCCCTCCGTTGCCTTCTCTCCCAGCTTGTAGGCTTC
>JAGFPH010000119.1:529239-541069 GCA_018207615.1 Philaenus spumarius | reverse complement strand
TCGTGCAAATTAATTATCGCCTACGCTTTGTTCCTATGAATATTTAACCCGTCAAACTAAAGGACGCTGTTTTAAAGTTAGTTTAACTAATACCCGTCAGAACGCAATAAGCCCTAGAGGCGACGTGCATAAGGTTCTGGACCGCCCACAGAAGAAGAAGAATATCCGTTAAGAGTACAATAATGTTAGAACAAAGTAAAACATCTTCATACTTAAGGCTCGGCTCTCTACATTCAAAACGGCGAAGTTGGGTACCAATTTCAATGTTAAATAACCAAAACATACCTTCACTATTAAGCATATTTTTGTGTTATTTTTGTAAAAAACCGATAGCTGTATTTTTTTCCTTGAAGTAAAATAGATTGTGGGTGTTGATTGCTAAGGTTTTTTGCAATATCTCTTTTTACAACTGAGTAAAAAATTAATAAATTTTACTATTTAAATCGTACGTTTATGAAAACAATAAAACTGTTTTTGAAAATGTATTCGGCAATTAACACCCGCATATGACAGAACTTCAAAATGAAACCAAATTTTTTAATTTATTCCAAGAATTAACGGAAATAAATGACTTATTCTATAGCATTGCTCTTATGGGAATCAGATTCAATATGGCGGACAGGGTAGCGCCCCCTTAATTGGTCGTGCAAATTAATTATTGCCTACACTTTGTTCCTATGAATATTTAACCCGTCAAACTAATGGACGCTGTTTTAAAGTTAGTTTAACTAATACCCGTCAGAGCGCAATAAGCCCTAGAGGCTGACGTGCACAAGGTTCTGGACCGCCCACAGAAGAAGAAGAATATCCGTTAAGAGTACAAATATTAGAACAAAGTAAAACATCGTCATACTTAATTGTTCGTGCAAATTAATTATTGCCTACGCTTTGTTCCTATGAATATTTAACCTGTCAAACTAAAGGACGCTGTTTTAAAGTTAGTTTAACTAATACCCGTCAGAGCGCAATAAGCCCTAGATACTGACGTGCATAAGGTTCTGGACCGCCCACAGAAGAAGAAGAATACCCGAAAAGAGTACAAATGTTAGAACAAAGTAAAAAAACGTCCAACTTAATTGGTCGTGCAAATTAATTATTGCCTACGCTTTATTCCTATGAATTTGTATATTTAACTGAATAAAGCACAATTACCAAATGTTTTGCTATTGGTATTCAAATGTAAGTTGGACATAGTGAGATCGGAACCAGCAGAGGTTTAGAATGTTAAAGTTTAAACTACTGTACTAAGCTTTGCAAGTTTGCACCTCGGCTTTGTTGCCTCGGAGCAAAAGATGGTATTTTTACACGGTTACTTTTTATTTTACGTTTTGATCTAATTTGGGGAACCAAGTGATCTATAAGGTTTTGTAAAAAGCAATATGTGCATAATAATATAATACATTTATTTTTTTAGATAAAACTCAAAAAAAGTTTAATTCTAGTACGAACAATCTTAACAAATAGTTACTTCCTGTTTAAACACGTGCTTCCGGTTCTTATATTTTTGTGGCTAACGAACACCTCTGAGCGACATAGACAACCAACTTGTGTACTAAATTTGGACCAAATCGGACTTAAAATGCGGCCGTTAGAGTGCGAACACATGTAAACATGTTCTGGGGACCATGATCGGTGCTAATTTACTACTACCAACCTAAGGTCTCGCCATAAGGGTCACTGCAATAGCTCATCTTTCTAATGAAAATTCGCTAAAAATAAATTTGAAATAAAAGAAATGACTTTATTAACTTAATGAATGAAGCTTTTTAAATTAGCTGTATGTTTATGCAGCACTGTACTTTTCACGTAGCTTTGTTTGTTTTAGGTAATAAAGGCTACTATTATTATTGTTATATGTAGACACAAGATACGCTATTTGTTTTCCGAACATACTAATTTTTTCTCTGATTACTGAAAAAAGATACAAAAGTTTCATTATCTTCTTTTTTTTAAATTGTATGTTCAGTCTTCGTATTATTTATCAGATGTTAGCACATCCCTGTTATGACATAAAAAATGAAAATAATTAAACCTGTTTCATTTATCAGACTCATTTAATGTATCAACTCCGACGTAACTGTTACACTCACTATTGCTTCAGTCTAAGTAATAACGTCTTCCTTTTGATCACAACAAACTACAATTGAAACATCAACAAGAAATATTCCAAATCATTTTTTTATCTGTTTGTAGACTGTCAAGACGGAAGAACAATAAGATGCCGAGAGTTAAGGAAAGCTTTTATTTTAATTAAATAATTCTTAAGTAAAGAAAACGTGGAGAGAAAATCAATAATAGGTAATATTAAAATGGAGGCTTTGTAACACTTGGAATAAATTTGCACTAAACAGTACAAAGACGTCTACAACAAACATTAATAGCCCAGTCAATAAAGGCCGAAAATCGCCATTTTTGTCGCAACAAATTAGGGGAAAGCTGAATTTTTTATATGTGATAGACCCTTATGAGACATGTATTTTCTCAAAAGTCCCCTCCTCTCCCCCTTGTGCGTCCCCCCCCCCCCTTGAAGTGTACAAATGAAGAGTTTCACTAGATTGCTTACAAGTTCGTTAATAATCATCGTAGCGAATTAATATTTTGTACATTTCTTCCTTAATCCATATTAAACATATTTTTTTCTTATAAAGTTTTGATAAAGTTAATATTAAAGGAGATATTAAACAACAAACACACAAAAATGGTTTCTCAAGACATATCAGTTTACTATATTAACTATATTTTTTAAATTATTTAAAATACACAAAAATTTTTCAATTAAAACTTGTAGTATGGATCTTTAGCTTTAATATGATGTGGATAATTACTTGTTTAAATTTATCGCTTGCTCTTTGGACGTCGTTAAAGAGAGCGCTTCCAGGCCGCTCCAGTGGTCCGACGCAGGTTTTATAACCGCTTCGAATGGATATATTATGTACAATGGATGTTGCAATATCATTTTAGTAAATGTGTGAGCATATATACTGTTTGTATATAATGTATTGTAAGTATAGGTTTAGATTGTAAGTATATATATTAGGTAAGTTTTTGTATTACATTTATATATATAACTAGGGGAGACCCCTGCGTGCTCCGCACGCCAACCCCCAGCCCTTCTAAAAACATATGTTATGTTTTATTTATAATAAAGGTGTAGGATTAATAAATAACCTCAAAACTAAGATGGTAAATAATGTTAAATATTCAGATCAAATTATTTCTTATATTTTTTAACAGCAGTTATAATAATGGTGAAAAGAACCAGCAAGGCTCAGGTGTACACTTTAAAACCATAACCTAAAAGCTAGAAATACAAAAATAATTGCTTCAAACTTTTAAATCAGATGTTAATGGAAATATTGGAGCAAACAGCTATATTATGTTATTTTATTCAATTGGTTGCTAAGGTAATAAATATAAATACATGTGTTGGTTTATCATTCTAGGCCCAGCCTAAGCATTTTTTCCGACTAAATTTACAAATATTGAAATAAATAAAGGTTTTTATCGAAATGAATTATAGCCTATGTCGTTGTTCACAAAAACCTATCTTAAAAGATAGAAATCCAAATATTATATAATAGTTGTTTGAAGTTTGAAATCAACTAATAATGGAAATATTATAGGAAAAAGTTGACAACAGCTGTTATTATTATAGTCCATAAACATATGTAATGGCGCTTGCATTTTTGTTAAATATTGAGCCTATTTTTTGTTGTTTTTGTGTTTATTAGATGCTACAGTTTTTAAAAAAGTATATAAAAACACTCGTGGATTCGAATGGAATATTGTGTCCAAATTTCAAAGCAATTGGTGAAGAACTTTCTGAGATTATCGATTTTAAACAAACGCACATTTACATTTTTATTTATATAGATTTATTGGTTATCCATTTAATTCAAATAATATCAATAACAAATGTATTGGAAGTTTAATACTTGTATTTTAGCTATTTATAGTTTCGTCTTTACTTAGTATGCTTTTTCAAAAACAAAACACCTTGAATAAGTGAACACACAAATTTTATTTCGAATACCAGTTTTGGTTCGGGGGGCTAACCCTACTCTATTGAATAAAATAAATATGGCTTTCCATATGGAACCGCCGGTTCCAGATTGGCTTAAAAACGGCAGCTGTCACATTTCCATGTGCAAAAGAAAAGGATTTAAAAACATATGTTACATGACAGCATCACAGACCTCCCACCCACCCCGAATATACGTACAAGTCTTAAGTAGGCTCAAGTACAAATAAGTAGGCTACTTATGCTACACTATAACGAGATTCTAAACACTAATAACATTATTCGCAATAGTTATTTTCATCTTTATATTAATTTTGGATTTATATTAATATTTACACCTTGCAAATCACTATAATAACAAATTAAGTGATAATTTCTACTGCATGTTGATTACTTTATTTTCACGCTATAGGGCAACTTCCTTATGCAAAGTAAAACACGTAGAACTTCGACAGAACCGGAAGCTGAGAGACTATTCCGACACACAAAAGTTTATTTCATGGCTAACTCAACACAACCCGTGTACAAAGCTATCAGGAGAGTTAGCGTCTTTAGGCTGAGGTGTCATTTCAGACGAAAGAGTAAATTGTGACAATGCATATGAAATGTTGAAACTGGATATGGAACAAATGAAAGGAAAGAAATTTGCAGAATTGAAGCTAAAAAGAAAAGATATGGTCATGACCCAAGCAAGTCGCAAGTCAGTAGCTATTCAAACTAACGAAGTTGCGGTAAACCCTTAACAACTTTTCAACCTGATCTTTTGTTTCTGAGACAGCACAAGTAAGTTGAAGTTTTATCTTGGATAAGAGTTAGCTTCACAGCCACCTTCTTTATTTGACGAAGTCTCACTACGCAAAGGATCAAAATCGTATTTCCTAAAAGTATTTATTGAGCGTATCACCAATGAGTTACCTCAAGGGGATGATGTCGGCATAGTCATTGATGGAGGCTTCACATTGTGTTTTACATTCCTTTACATTGTATTTCTTGGCCAAAGGAAGGAACTTGTGAAGATATAATCCAGAGTTATTGCTCCCATGTTATTAATAGATATGAAAAAAAGTGTAGTATTTGATGTATATCCTAATCCACAACAACTAAGAGGAACAGGTAAGAAACAAAACCTCATCGAGTGACATAGACTTTATTAGAAACACTAAGTGCATTACAAAACAAGAGGGACTTCTTTCAAACAAGAGCAACAAAAAACAAATTATTATTGAACAGCTAAACAGATTTTCGAAAGCAATTGTAGTGGGATCAGATACAGATCGGTCAGTGTTACTTGTGACCCTTGCACCGCAGGATAAACCAATACTCTTTCAAAAGGTAGTTTATGGTAAAACATCAACAGTTGTATACTACAACGTAAATCAACTTGGCTTGGGGAAAGCAAAATCTGTCGATATTATTCAAATATTCAAATTTGAATTAAGGCCGTTATTTCAAGTTCACGTCTATTACCAGTAAATCAACGCTTAAATCCAACTTTAACTTAGTGAAATTACCTCCAACGTCAGAAACAGCTCACCAACATCTATTATTGAGAGTTTATCTACAAGTTCAAGTTTAGATTGGCAACAACCTTCAGCCTACTAACTGTGGGGATGGAAGAACGAAAATGTAAATGGTAACGACGGAACAAAGAAGGCTCTAAGGCCTATTCCTAGCTCAAAGTCTTTTGCTCCAGATGACCTTCTGTACCTATTGCAGTTGTAAGACGCCCTGTGGAAACTACTGTAGATGCTTGAAATCAGGGTTAAATTGTTCCGCTATGTGTGGAAACTGTAATGACTTATCGTGTTATAACTCCCCTAAAATAAATGAAGAAACAGACGATTGTTTTTAGATTTAAATCACCATGCAGTAGAAATTATCACTTGATTTGTTATTACAGCAATTTGCAAGTTGAAAATATTAATATAAATCGAAAATCAATATAAAGATGAAAATAAATATTTCGAATAATATTATTATTTAGAATCTCTTTATAGTGTAACATAAATAGAATACTTATTTGTACTTGAGCCTACTTAAGACTTGTACATATATTTGGGGTGGGATGTCATGTAACATATATTTTTTAATCCTTTTCTTTTGCACACGGAAATGTGACAGCTGCCGGTTTAAGTTAATCCGGAATCTGCGGTTCCATAGGTGGACGGAAAGTCCTATTTATTTTATTTAATAGTGTAGGGCTAGCCCCTCCAAACCAGAACTGGTATTCGAAATAAAATTTGCGTGTTCACTTATTCAAGTTGTTTTGTTTTTGAAAAAGTATACTAAGTAAAAACGAAACTATAAATAGCTAAAATACAAGTATTAAACTCCAATACATTTGTTATTAAAATTATTTAAATTAAAGGGATAACCAATAAATTATATATATATAAATGTAACACAAAAACTTACCTAATATACTTACAATCTAAACCTATACTTACAATACATTATATACAAACAGTATATATGCTCACACACTACTATATACCATGCGAAGCGGTTAAAAAACCTGCGTCTGACCACTGGAGCGGCGTGCAAGCGTTCTCTTTGACGGCGTCCCAAGAGCAAGCGATAAATTTAAACAAGTAATTATCCACATCATATTAAAGCTAAAGATCCAAACTACAAGTTTTATTTCAAAATTTTTGTGTATTTTAAATAATTTAAAAAATATAGTTAATAAAGTAAACTGATATGTCTTGAGAAACCATTTTTGTGTGTTTGTTGTTTAATATCTCCTTTAATATTAACTTTATCAAAACTTTATAAGAAAAAAATATGTTTAATATGGATTAAGAAAGAAATGTACAAAATATTAATTCGCTACGATGATTATTAACGAACTTGTAAGCAATCTAGTGAAACCCTTTCATTTGTACACTTCAAGGGGGGGGGGGGGGAGGGGGAAGCACAAGGAGGAGAGGCGGGGACTTTTGAGAAAATACATGTCTCATAAGGGTCTATCATATATAAAAAATCAGCTTTCCCCTAATTTGTTGCGACAAAAAACCTTTATTAACTGGGCTATAAGGTCATGAGCGTAGTAAACCAGGGTGCAATTAATTTCCAGTTAAATCTATTCATAGATAAGTAATGTTAAATTCCACCCTTTAAAAGGTAGTTTAAATATTAAAGTTCTTTCAAGCACATTGTGTGCGTGATCATACTTTGTCAATAAATCTTAAACGATAACTGGTAATGTATACACATAAGCTAAACATTTTTTTAAAGTGAAATTTAAAATCGTCTAGTGGAATACCATGCTAAAAATTAGTCGATAACACACACCCACATACAAAAAGATCTTTTAAAACATAAACCATTCAACTGATAATTCTTGAACGACCAATGTTTTAATCAAAAACGGGGAACGATTTTCGCGAGGTAAAAATAGGCTACATTTCGAAAAGTAAATGATTTAAACACCACTTTTGAACAACTTCATGGTCTGTGGGTAATCCTAAATGGCCCCTGGATTGCCTTACATTAAACGCTGTGTAGATAAGATTTATATTACTAATAATAGATGTTTATTACAGTTCCAACCTTACCAAAGCAATAATCGCACGTGTTGTTTTTTTAAATCTAATTTGGGAAACATCTTCAGAAGGCAGACCTACTTGAAAGCTGTAATGTTGTCTGTTTGAAATGCAAAGAGACATTTTAAATACAAGCAACGAGGAAATACGTCTCCAATAATTGTTGAGACAATGGTTTACCTTTACTGTTTAAAACAGTAATGAATACATTATTTGATCGATAATTTGAACTCCTAGTCATTCTTCTAAGACTGCCTTTTTGAAACATCAGTTAAAAAGCATATGCCAAAATAAACAGTACTGAAATTAAAACAGCTGAGTTTGGTTTATAGAACAGCTGATTACATATCTGTTGTTGCCAGGCCACCCTTCTTATTATTACTATCTTGTTTAGGTTACCGCTGTAATAGTTCTTACCGCTTCAGAGAAAGTTTGTATCATGGTGCATTATATCATTCGTTCGTAAGGAATTAGTCGTTCCGATGCGAAGGTCCTAATTTGATGCAACTTTTGCAGAATTTTAAAAACTATTTCACAAACAGTGGTAAATTAATACCGCAATGATAAGTGTTGTTGACAACATAAGTCCTACAGTAGTGTTTTGACTCATCGAAAAGGGTATGTACTGCGTAGGCCGTTAAAAACGGCCTCTACAAAATTAGAACCACTGCAGGCTTCTTCACCAAGTCCTACCAGAAAAGAAGCCTCCACCCTCCACAGAAACATCTTTGAAAATTACCATCAGTAATACGAATTTGAGGAAAATGTTAAAAACATTAGTGGATTATATAGAATAAGAAATAACGGTCATCCGTTAAAAAGGGGACTTTTAAAAAGGGACAGTGCAGTTTATTGCGCCTCAATATTATCAATGATATATTTTCATAGAATCATTGGTTTTTACAAATAGTACGGTTTTCAGATAAAAGTCATGAATACTTAAACGGATTTATCAACAAACAAACGTTTTCTTTGATTTAAAAGTAATGACGATATCGTGAAGAAACCATAACATAGTGAACGCGTAACAAGATGGTGTGCTGAATCAATGATTTCCCGTATTTCGTTGAAGATGATAACGGGAACGTTATTCCTGTAAACCAGGTATGTTACAGAGAGAACATCCTTCAAGCTTTTACAAGAGTTCTGAAGAGGTTTCGTGGTGCTGTCGAGATGGTGCCACCAGTCACACCACTGTAACCACTATTGTTTTACTTCTTTATATATAAATAAACACAGACACTTAAGAAATATTATTTGATTGCAATCAAATAAATTCTAAAATCTCCTAAAGCATTGTAGCTATACATTGAAGAAACGCAGTAAAAATTGTTTGAGTGTTCATAAAGTTATAAACGAACAGATTTGTCGTATTTTAGAGATGTACACAGCTGATAAGCTGAGCCTCTAGTAATCAATAATTATAAAACTTTTAAGTCAATTTTGGAATCCTTTGTGTTACTTTTCAAAAGATACATTACTAGTCAAATAATTTGATATCGACATACAGTAGACTTATCCACAATGTATGACTATTATTATTATTGTGATTTGGGAAATTTATATAATCACGAAAGCACTGAATAGCTACCATCGTGAGCAAAATATATTAATAGATAAATTAAACTTGTAATTTTATTATTAGTTATTCGGACATTTGCCTCTATTTCTTTGTTAATATCAATACAAGACGTTTTGGGAATATGAATCAACTCCCGTTAAAGTGACCAAGAACTAAGGGAACACAAACCTAGAAATCTAGGCCTACGTTAAAGATAACAATGCAAAACTAAAAATATACCAATAACATTAACCTTCTACGTAGTGCTTCTCAGAGCTGAAACTGAGAAGTTAAAAAAAAAAAACACAATGTGTCAAATACAGAAAACCACAAACACACACTTGATGGCAAAACATGTTGACAGACCGGCGTCAACACAGCTGACAACTGCAAGTAAACTGGTAAGTAAATCCACGTGAAAACTGTGCCCTTTCTGCCTTTGTATGCATATAAAATAAAAATTACGACCTCTAGCTAGAGTCAATTTACAAATAACTTCATAGCAGAGCTGGCAAGAAAATTTGCATTGTTGTACACTAATCAGCTGTTCTTTCTTTCACCTCTAAACAAGTCAGACTATTTCTTAGTGACATTTTCATACTTTAAAATAATTTGTATCTTTATTTGTTTTCTAACATTTATTAAACTTCTGTTACATCCTCAATTTATTAATTTAATTTAGACATTTACTATTGCTTATTATCTTAGCTTTTAGGATTTATATTAAAAAGAAATTATAAAGCAAAACTGGGCCCAATAATAAAGTGTTGAGTCGGCATGCACGGTTCTCGTAGATTATAAAAATGAAATTCTAATCATAGCTTACAACATGATCAATCATCTGAAAAAAGCTAAAATGTAAAGAAGATTAATCAATTAAATGCTGCAGAGAATAAAATGAAATTACGTGAAACAGGATTACCATATGAATCGTCGTTACAATCAACATTTCCGGAGAGATTTAATTTTCCTTTTTTTACCGTGTTTTATACTTAACACGACGAATGAGCACTATTGTGAAAATTTGAACATTTGACAGAATTAGATTTCTTTTAGAATAAGGTTCGTATGAAGAGAGTAAAATGGTACAATTTTAACCGGAATTGTTTTCAATTCAACACCGGTTACTTGATCTCAGTTTTAAGGCAGAGCACGCATAACTAGCTTACCCAGCAACGTTTGCTATTGCTTGATTTGAGTATAGCATACTGTATTTAGATTTTATTAACGAACACAATTTATTAAGTGCATTGAAAAATGTATTTTTAAGTGCCTTATGGTTAAAATAAGATACTTTGATCATGGCAAGTGGTAGAGAACTTATTAAACATTAGGGTATTTAATGTTTATGCAATTTATTTTATAAGAGTGTCTATTTTCATGACTTTGACTTAAGTAACTGAATTGCAAATAATGGTTTGTTATATCACTTAAAAACAATATTACACAATTTTAGCTTTATAGATTGTAAACCGTTGTAAGTGCAATTTATATTTATTATATAGGGGTGTAACCCCATTTTAATATATTTCATTGTAGTGGCCATATTCTACAAACAATCGTGGTACTTAAATGTGTAAAAAATTGTGAATTTTTTAGTGAAATTAGGTGAGTAGGCCTACTTGTTCCGCATATAGAAAATTAATTGAATCAATGTATGAATCATTATGATTTGATTTTTAGGATAACCATACCATTTCATCCTTTTGTCATGCAAAAGTAATAGAATTGCAAATTTTTTTTATATCAATTAAGAATAATATTACGCAATTTTAGTTTTATCCCTTGTAGGAAGTTAGTTAAATTTATATTTCTATTGTATAGGGGTAGCAACCTCATTTTAACCCCTTTGTTTCCTGACATTAATATGTATAAACTGTGCATTTTTTAGTGAAATCGGGTAGAATATTTTTTGAGTCTACAGAGGACAAATAAACATTTAATTATACACAGAGAGAGAAAGAGAGTTGAAAAAATACGAGGAGCATCATAGGCCTACATGTTTAACGTAAATGAGCAAATACTCTAAATAATTAATTGTATTTGCATTATTATGAATACTAGGGGAGATCCCTGTGCCGACCCTGTAAATCACTAAATTTTATACGAAATAACTTAATGTAGCGTACACACGGTTATTTTAAAAGGATTGTGGAAGCGGAGTGATGTTAGTTTGTTGCCTCCCTGCCCTACAACCTGCTCTCCCATCTAACTGGTACAAAATGAATACAACAAAAAATACATCATGCAGACCGGTAGGTCTGCGAAAAGCCCCAAACCGAAAGACCAACGGCACAGCATATATTTCTCTGCACAACTTCCCTTTGATGTTGCGCATGCCGCCGATGCATTTTACACAGAAACTATAAGGACAATCAAAAAAGTGCAAGAATAACTTTCGTCATGAATTTTGAAGCTCTTTAAAATGAGCTATTAACGAAATTTCTAGGTTGCAAAACGACTGAGATAGACGAACTCAGTTTTTGAATAATTTGACAAAAAATGATTTTCCTGTTGCCTCCAAAATAGACAAAAACTACCCGGTCGATTTTGATGAAATTTGAAATACTAGTTCGTTATAGTATTTCCTAGTGCAAGTCGTCACCAAATTTTGAAAATTTTGAAATTAGGCCCTGCACCCCCCCATTTGGGGCCACAAAATTTTGAAAAATTAGCTAAAAAGTGCAAAAGGCAAATCCTTGG
>JAGFPH010000119.1:486631-510132 GCA_018207615.1 Philaenus spumarius | reverse complement strand
ATTTTTACTTCAGGAATGTTACTGAGTAACGATAGGTTATTTTGAAAATAAATATATAAAATCTATTATAAATATTATTAATCACAGTGTGATGAAAAGTATCGTTCATCACACGGGCCAAAAGTGACACGATGAAAGTCATTCACTGTCCTTCGAATTACGCCTAAATCAAAATTATCTAAGTCACTTTTTATATTTGTTCGGTGTCTAACTTTGTTTGGAGTAGTAAAAGAAGTGCCAGATTCACTACAACTTTTTCCTCCTTCAATATTATCTTTAATGTGCTCTTTGAAATACCAGTTGCCTGAACAACTCGTTCCTGAACCTTTGTCAAATTAATCGGAGCATTTGTTTCCGCCTCTCTTTTCATGAAGTGGTAAACATTAGCAACGATCTCACTGTTTGGCTGTGAATAAATTTTCTACCCCCTCACTTTGATTTGACACTGCCTTCCATTAAACCTAATTATACAAATATAAACAATAAAAAATAAACAACGCTAAAAAACAATAATAAACAGCGATAGTTAAAATAGTAAATAGATTTTTGCACGGACAATAATGTTATTGAAAACCCATACAAGGGCTTCCAGACCGAAGTGTTCCGTTCAAAGCTCGGTCGTAGACTGATCCTCTCTGACTCCCCCCCAGTGTTGCCAGGTGCAAAAAAATAAAATCGGAAGTTGGACCCAAAAAAATCGGAAGATTGTAGGAAAAGTCGGAAGAAAATAATATGTAATATAAAATAATGTATAGAATAAATCCACTATACTTAAAACTGAGTCTACAAAACAATAGTGTCAATTATGTATAACTATTTAGTCCCTAACACTTTCTACTTCTGCATTATGACTCGAGATTCGGGAACAATATGACTATGACATAAGGAGAGTCTAGGTTTCCGAAGAACATTATTCATGAATTACTTAGCAAGCAAATCGCAAAGCAAACAATGCTATTAAACAAAAACTAAGTTGTTTGATGGGATAGGTCATTGTGAAAATTGAACACAACTGATTTCTGTAAAGCGCAACTATCAAATTGCTTAACAATTATGTTTTTAAGCATGAGGAAAAAATCGGAAGATATCTAAAAAGATCCGTTTTTCCGACAACTGACGAAAAATCGGAAGATCTTCCGACAAATCGGAAGACCTGGCAACACTGCTCCCCCCCACCACTCGAATTAACTCCGAGTCTACTGCGCATCTCGATGTCACAGTCCATGCTACAAATTCCGTGCTATAAGCAACATTCACAATAGTAAAAATACATTTTCAAAGTATATATAAACCAGAATCAATATAACTTATATTAGCCATTCAAAAAAATAGTTTACTTTTTCATTTCCATGAAAAATCCTCTAAGAAGTTTTCAAAACTTATTCTTAGTCTCATAACCATTTATTTCAACAGAGAGCTGATTAAAGAATTTAGAAACTATATATGAGAAAGATTTTTGACATGCTATTTTTTGCTTTGCTACTACTGCATTAAATTGAGTGATCTCAATATTCCATTTGTTTTCTGATACCCTCGACTATTAAAAATAATTCTAAACATTTATATTTAAAACTGAATGAAAAGTAAAATTTTCATCTACTTGAATAATGGAGTCGCACTTTTATAACGTGTCTTCATATTCATTATTTAACAAATCTTTTTTGTAACACTATAAACGGGTTTACAGTAGTGAGATAGCAACACTAGTTGTAGTTGATACGGTAAACAATAAATATTAATGTATATGTGGTAGTCTAATTGAAAATGGGTTTATTATTGTTGTAGTGGGTTTATTATCACTTTAAGCTAATTATAAAGTGAGTACTGCAATTGTTTGCTAAAAAAGCCAAGTTTCATCCGGGCTTATTCCAATAAGCTCAAGGTAGTAAATGATTGTAAAAAAATAAGCAGTTACAAAAACTATGCTCACATAAGTGAACTTTTGAAATTGATATGAATTTTTAAGGTAAGAAAGAGGTAATTATAAACTACGAAACTATTATTTTTTAAGGAATTATCATCATTATTATTAAACACAAATTACGTAAATATTTAACGGTTACAAACTGATTAATATATCCCAATACGCTTCGGACTATTGAGAGTAGGAAAAAATCTCTCTATGTTTTAGTACAAGCATTCCTGTCATTAAAATAAAACTCTGGCCCAATCAGTCGTAAGTTCCGTGAAAATGTTTGAGAATACAATACTTTTGCAGTTACTTCGTCGCGGTGTAATGGGAAGCTAGCGGCGTAGCTGCGAGTTGACTCAGGGGTTGGTGAGCGAAGCAAGCATGGGCGGAACTCTTTAGTCTAATAAAAATACCTACGATATTTGATACATAAATAGTAAGAC
Source organism: Philaenus spumarius (assembly GCA_018207615.1). NCBI lineage: Eukaryota > Metazoa > Arthropoda > Insecta > Hemiptera > Aphrophoridae > Philaenus > Philaenus spumarius. The sequence continues at coordinate 507,777 of JAGFPH010000119.1, read as the reverse complement.
ATTTTGTACCTGTTATTTATCTTTGATTTGTACACAGGAATACAGTCATAATATTTATTGTCACAGGATAAAACGTTTTAAAAAACTCTCTTTACATTACGTATTTTTAAATTTAATATATTTTATTACTTTAAAAATATATAATAAGACATAAAATATAAAACCATATACACTTAACTAAACTATATATTTTTATTACAATTTATGTTAACTTTAAATATTTATCTTTGATTACAGGTGAGTACGTAACGCTAAATTGGATGATCTTGTTGCTGATTAAGGCCTGTATACCCACAAACCTAACCTACAAACATACATCAAAGCTGTTAATTCAATTTACTGTCCTAGATTTATATCCAACATAGAAAGCGAATAATCTTTTAAAGTAGTGATTCAGTGCGAGTTGTACGGTGGCCTGGATGCATGATTTGTGTAGAGAAGTTTGTGGACTAGTTGGCGTTACAACAACACAATAGTAATTTATCTGTTATTCGTTAATATTTGGGAAGCTTTACTTACGAATCTTAATTATAAAAATTACAAATATATCACAGTAATAAACTTACATTACTTGATACATATCTTATCTAGATTATATATGGTAAAATAATTAAAGACACAATTTGCAGTATAAAAGAAATCTAGATTCTTTAATCAACAAGTAAAAGAATTATTTTCAACATTAGTTAAGATCGTTTTGACATAAAATACCAATTATAAGTGTATTTATAGTTCAATAAATATCGTTCATTACTGTTGATTGTTTAACGAAACAAGCAAACTTTATCTCGGTGGGGTTAGTGCCGTCTTTTCCCAAGTTTAATTTGATATCCTAATGGAAGAAATATTATAATACATAGTTTTATTAATAGAAACAAAAGGTAAAGAAAATAGTAAATCGTTATTAGTAAGTTGCAAATTTGTATGATATAGTTATGGGTGAATGAAATTATGTAATAGGGAATGCTTAGTTCATAGTTCTTATCACAATGATACGTTGTTTCAACGTGAAAAAATAATGTTCGTTGGGTTCTAGTTTATATTAATAGTTTGTGTGGTTTCACCACTAGGCCTAATATGTAAAAAAAAGAACGTAACCTATATGTAATTAGAATGGCCTCACCAAAATTTTATCGATTCTTCTTTATCGTTTTAACTTGGAATTGGGTTATATTTAATCAGATCTGTATCTTCGGTTCTTCTTCCAATCTTGTTGATTGTCTTGAATGGTTAAATGGGGTTCGAAAATATCTAATTTATTAAATTGTGTAGCACAAACCAATTCAGCAACTGCTTACTTTGGCAGCTTTTTTTTACAAGAATAATCATTTTTTCACTGTTGTTACACTCCGGAACTTTTATACACTTTGTCTTGCGTACTAAATATACACTTCGGGTGGTGGTGTTTGTAAGGGTTTATGAATGAAATGGTTAAACAAATTTCTCTTTTCAAGTATAAAATTGTTTTTTGAAAAGTGCAATCATTAAAAGAATAATTAATAGTTATTTTATAGTGGGAAATAATAGATAAATTGAATAAAATACTTAAATAACTCCATATTACTGGTACCTCTTTTATAATCTAGTTTTTTTATGTTCAAAACCTAAAGGAACTAAATCATCTGATGTAAATTCACGATCCAATCATAGGTAAGTTCTTCCGTCGTGGGCGTGGCTACCGAAAGAAGATGTCTTCGGCAGTACGTTGTAAATGATTTTATAAGTTGGTTTTCCAATTGTCTCGTTCTAACGGTGTATATTTGTTAATTTCGTCATAGACTTTTTGTGTGTAAAAGGGTTCATTCTGTTTATAGACTATGTCGGTTTTTCTTCAGAGTTTATGGTTTTCATGTAAATTGAATTTTAATGACGGTTTCCGCTTTAAACTTATTATTCGTTAGACGAAAGTCTTGACTTTCAAATAGAGATAATTAATGAATAATTTAATATTAGATTAAGGTATTAATTTTTTTAGATTGATATAATAATTTTGCGTGATTTTGATATGGGAATTGCATGTCGAAAATATCGGGAAGTAATTTTAATTGGTTTATTTCAGTTTCGAAAATCGGGTTAGTTAACAATTTGCAGCTTTTTTTCTGGAAGTTCGCATGTTCTCCACTGGGTGTCGTTAGGCTACACTAATCTAATGAACGGCATCTTTCCTCTGGTTGTTTTTTAATAGAACTTTCGATATTTATACATTAAAATTTAATATATATATTTTGAATTGTTATAGCGTATATCATTAGATTGTAAAAACGAATCATAATTAATATGCAATGAATAAAAGCTTTAGTACATTAATCACTGAGTTTTGTTCTTTATTAAAATAGATTTTTGTACGTATAGATTTTTTATTTTTTTTATTAACGCTCCTATACAAACGAAATTCTTGCAGCTATTCCAGACAAAATATTCAAGTTAGCAAAATTATAATGATGATGATTGTTCCTATTACAGTATTTAATTTGATTTGCATATTTGTGCTGAATCAATATTAATTATACAGGCTGTCACAAAAAACCTTAGCGGGCTATACAGGATCGGATTGTATGCATTGAAATAAATTAAATATGTACAAAATCGTTTTTCGAATTCGGCTTAGTTTAGTCGCAATCCGCCATTTTGTTGTTTTACAAAAACCAACTGTAACTCCAGAAATACATAAGATTTTGAGTTCAAATTTGGTATAAGCATTTTGTATATTACGATTTAAAAATTTACCAAACACAAAGAATTTATTTTTAAAATGGCGGCCGTTACAAATTGTTAACGTGGGATATTTTGAAAGCAGGTAGCTTTACAAAAAATGTACCAACCCAATATTTTTTTTTTAAGACAGACAAAATGGGGTTTTGTCGTTTCTGAAGGTCAAAGGATATTCGAGTTATCGACAAAAACATGAAAACACAATTTCTTGGTAATTGTCTACAACATTCAAAATTAGTGTAAAACCAACCTTTCAGAGCAATGGATTTTATCTTATTTATTAAAACTGGAGGAAAAAATTGGTTTTAGGCTAATTTTGGATGTTATAGACATTACCAAGAAATTATGTTTCATTTTTTTGTCAATAACTCAGTCAATAACATACAAAATGCTCATACCAAATTTAAACTCATTATCGTATATATTTCGGGAATTACTGTGGGTTTTTGTAAAACAACAAAATGGCGGATTTCAACTAAACTAAGCCGAATTCGAAAACTAATTTACTGATCATTTTTCATTTATTTCAATGTAGAAAATCCTATCCTGTATAGCGCACTAAGGTTTTTTCTATATTTTTAATGGTTTTTATTCTTGTAATAATACCACAATACAAAATAATTGTTTCCGAAGGTATTATTTCATATACAGACTATCTCTTTATCTCTTAAATCATACAGCATTCGGTTAGCTGTTAAATATTTTAGAAAAATTCCTTTTTTTTTGCTATAATAACTGGTCTTTTACATATTTCATATTCTTCTGCCAACTCTTAGCGAAGTGTTTAACTCGTTAGAAACGACTTCAAAATTTTTCTATGCTCATATGGTATTCACACTTTACCAAAACCTAATCATGCATTTTTAATTTTTTTTCTGTCTGTCTATCTGTATTTATGTCTGTCTGTCTGTCTATGGCTGAACCAATTTTAACGAAACTTTCATTTGCATGTAGAGTTTTTTTCAGATATTAATCTAGGCTACTTTTTATCCCGGAAATATTTAGGGTTCCTTTTTAAAAATTTCAAAAATGCAAAATTTATTTAAAAAATAAGGGGTTTTGTGAACGGACGTAAAACCCCTGATTTGGATCAAAAGCTAACACTTTGACAAGATCGTCTTTGTTTTAACTTACTGCATACTCTGGTTTAACCGTTATATTTATAAATGCAGTGTATCAAAACAATATCCAGTAATGTGAAATGTACTCAAAGCTGTTAAATACATCTCAAAACCTTATTTGTAATTTTGATGTTCGTTTACGAGTATGAAATTGGCGGAAAACGGGATTTTTAGCGTTTATTGGTGCATAGCTAATAATTTACGTAGGCTTAAAAGGGAAGCATAAATCGATTTGGACAATACTCACTGTGCGTTTTTGGACCATGGAACTCGAATCTAAAATAGTTTTTTTTTTATTGCGTGTAATGGTAAGGCTCAAAATTTACCCGCTAGTCCTTATATTTATTTAATCACATCTGTGAGCAAAGCAGCAGGTACCAGCTAGTAAAACAAACTTTTTATGCACTGTTTACGCTGCTTCCAACTATTCGAATTTTCGATTAACCGCATCTGCTCCGTGTTAATCCGGATAACATCCCAATAGATGTTTTTATAAACTGGCTGTTACTCGAGGTGTAACAAGTTTTACGATGCTTTCGCTCTATTATTTTTTTTATCGAAAGAAATTAGCAATGTTTTATGTGTCTCATAACAACAAATATTTTCTAATTAGTCCATTCTGTGTTATGAAACTTGATTATAGGATCACAAGTGATAGGTTAGGACAATACGGTAGCATCGTGAATGTATACTCGTTGACTAATAACTAAACAGGCTTTAGCAGAGGAGATAATCAGAACAGATATGATTAAACTCGAGACAAGGGAACTGGTAATTGGGGAATAACATTTGATAGGTAACAACTTACAATATCTACTGACTCGTTCGAATATTTTGCAAGTTTGGAGTAGGCCTACACTTACCTGATTTATAAATAGATTACACTTGCATATAGAATGTAAATAATCTAACTAAAACAGTTCAAAATATATTGCACTAACGTCAAACACCTATATGTTAAATACGCGTGCGACACTTTCCCTAATCATAAGAATCTTATTTTAACTACAAATCAGTTTTAAATTAATTTCTCAATGCAGTCTGTAAATTGTGTTTGCTAATATTTAATCTAAGAATATTATATTTATATACTAAAACCAAGTTATAGTCATGCATTGTCGGGTCTACTAGTTAATTGCAAAATCCAAAATGTATTATTTCACTCAAATTAAAAACCTGCACACGATTTAGTTTTAGAATAAAGTAAAGTGTCCTTTGGCCATATATTATCTATTGTCTACCTATAAAGGGTGGCTTGTGATAACTGTTAAATCATTTTTGGTGAAAACTTACCAGTAACAACACAGTGCATACATAGTTAACATATAAGTAAATAATGAGCTGGACTTGTGACAACAATATAGATGAAATAAAACAATTACACAAGACAGCGGCAAATTAACTAACCTAAGGAAAACTACGAAAAAGAACTTAGTTATATCTATGGTGCTGCAATATTTAATGGTTATTCTAAAAGTTTGATGGATGACATAGCGAATAAAATGAAATTTAAGAAGATTAAGACATCAAGATCTACCTTAATAAGCAACAAGCCCGAACTACGATGGGTTAAAGCAACGTATGCTCTACCACTGTCTAATGTTGTAGCAAAATCGTTAGCAAAATATGCTAATTTAAATGTAGCTTTGTCGGCTGACAATGATCTCGGTAAAATGCTAGGTAAGCCGTAAGGTAAAATTCAAGAACAGGATTTATTGCATAAATTGTGAAATATGTCCGAAGAAATATATAGGCCAAACTAAAAGAAGCATTAGGACAAGAACTAAAGAATATTTTGATCATTTCAAGTATAATAGGCTAGACAAATCTGCTATGGCTAAGCATTGTTTAGAGGAAAACCATCATTTTAAAGCAGAAAATTCTTCATTGTTAAAAAATGTAACTAAACTTAACACGATTGATGCTTGGGAGACATTTTATATTAACAAAAATATCGTGACACAATTGTAAATAATGAGTTAGGGCCCATAGTTAATTCTATATTAATGTAATGTATTATATTTTTTATATTTTTATTTACATTTGATGTTTTTGCTTCTTTCTGTTATATTTAATTCTATATTAATGTAATGTGTTATATTGTTTATATTTTTATTTGTATTAGATTTATTATGCTTCATTATGTTATATATTTTGTTAATAAGTATATTGTGTTGTGATAACGTAGGCATTGGTTGGCGCCTACTAGTGTAATGTGGTCTTGTGACACGCCCCTTGCAGTTTGTATAAATACGGGGCATGGAGCTTTGCTAGTTTAGTTATAGTTTGGCTTTTGTAGCTTTATCACTGAGGATGGCGACTTTGTCGTTGAAACGTGTTTGATTTATTAAACGTATTTGTTGTGAGATTTTGTGTTATTGTTTTATTTAATCTATAGTTAATATAGTTCAATACTAAAAGTTGTCGCTGAAAGTTGAAATTTGTAGTCATCGTACAAAAATTAAGAAGATAATATGGTTTATGTCTATCCTATGGTATAGTTTAGAAGGTGTCATAAAGAACTTTCCTTGTAAATAAGGTTTCGAATAATGTAATACAACCTTCAGTTTGTCCCGTTTTTTAGTGAGTACTTGCAGCCTAAATACGAAAAACATGGTATGCTGAAATACATGCTGTATTGTATTATATGAGGAAAAATTTAATTTCAAGGAATTTTGAATAATAGAGGATTGGGCGAATTAGAGATAGAGAAAAGTGCTTGGTTGTTTAAATTAAATTATGTATTTTGTTTTGCAAAAATTGGGATGTATTTATAAACAAACTAAACTAAAACGAAACATAAATGGGTTTAAAATACACCCCCATTTTACATCTTAAAATTCATCTTGCGCGTTTTCGCATAGCTCTCACAATAATAGTGTGTGAAAATTTCCTTGACTTTCTCAGCAGCTTTCATGTCCTACGCCGTAATTTTTCTTCTTTATTCACCATAGCCACGTATACTTCACTCTTAATGTAGCACCACACACAACCAATCCAAAAGATCATTAGATCAAGCTTTTACTCTTAAATTACGATGTTGGATAGTTCTCATTTAGCCATTGATGAACCTCGTTCGAGAAATTCCTAGGTGCATCATCCTGCTGGAAAATGATTTTCATTCTTCGTTCTAGCTCAATTCCATGGAGCAGTTCAGACAATTCGTGCTAAAGAAAATCTAAGCATGTACACCTCACCAGTCAAGATTCATTGAAAGAAATGTGGGCCTAAGAATTTTGATCTCCAACTACTCCTGTCCACACTTACAGGAAGTTACGCTTATCTTGTAGCTTTTGGATTTCTGTCGTCCAAACTTGCATATTGTTTGAGTTGAAAACGCCATCTCTTGTAAAACGAGCCTCATAAGTCTATAGTTTTTTTTTTTTTTTTTTTTAGAAAATGGTATTACGTAGGAACCAATGGTAAAGTAAAACAATATCCTGGCTTCATAATGACCAGCTTGCAATGATTTACCAAAGTAAAATAATAAGGATGGAAGTAATTTCCTTTTAAAATTTTGGAAACTTTCTATCGAGACACATCAGTTTTATATGCAAACTGACTAGTGCTTATCAAAGGATCTATTAAGAATGTGTTCGCTAAGCGCTACAACATAAACTGCGCCTATAATAAATTGAAACATAGGGTAATTTTATTGTTAACAAAATTAAAAACGCCTTTGTGGGTGTAAAGCTCGTCAGTTCATTAGTAAAAGTGACTATGCAACGATGAGATGCACTGAGCGAGCTGCAAGTTTATGACGCAGACTGACGGACTTTCCCCCGTTTATTTATGACACAGCTGACGATTTTCTTTATTATTAAACATGTATCAAAACTCAGCTGTATAAATTTCATACGGTATGAAATTACTTTATATTTAAAAATGTTTGACATGTTCATATACGTGACTGACGTATAATCCCCTATTATCTATACAGCTGATTATTATTTTTTGGTTGTAAATGATCTAAAAAATTATCCCCTAAATTTTGGCATGGTATAAAATCAATCTTAGCAAAAACTTTTTTGCCAACTTTCACATGCTGTCATTTTGAGTTCCACCGCGGGTGCGGCAACTGACGTTCATTTTGTTCAGTATTGAATATTAATCAACTGATATAAATGAAATTTAATCGGTATAAAATTCCTCGAAAAATGCAACGCTACCTCCCGTACTATTATGTCAGCACACCATGTTTGTTCCTGGCTGCAAGTACTCTTTAAAAAACGGGACAGACAGAATTTTGGTTTACATTATTTAGAACATTATTTACAAGGAAGGTTTTTTTATGATATATAATATGACATCTTTTAAATTATACTATAGGAGACACATAAACCATGTTATCTTCTAAATTTTTGTACAATGACTACAAATTTCATGCATGTGTAGTGAAGAAATTTTAGTTTAACGTACATAAGTATAGTTTTTTTTAAATCTTCAAATATTTATTAATCCAAGATCATGGTATAAACGATTTAAGTATGCACTATTTTATTTCTGGTACCAAGTAGTTGATCAATAAAAATGTTTTAACGCTTATCAGTAGCCACCCGGTACATCTATATATAAAAGCCAAATACCACTCACTCACTCACTCACTGATTCATCACGAAATCTCAAAAACTACTGAACGGATAGGAACGAAATTTAGTATGTAGCTTCCTCTAGGGCCATAGGTGCTCACTAAGAAAGGGTTTAAAAAAATTTGAAATCTTAGGAGGGTTTGGGTGGGTCAAATTTATTAAATAAAAATTTTCCAAAACTACCAAACGGATTGGAACGATTTTTTTTATGTAGCTTCCACTAGGGTCATAGGTGCTAACTAAGAAAGGTTTTCAAACAATTCCTAATCTGAGGGGATTTTAGGTGGGTCAAATTTACTAAATCACGATCTCTCTAAAACTAAAAAATGGATTGGAATGAAATTTGGTACGTAGCTTCCTCTAAGGCCGTAGGTGCTGGCTAAGAAAGGTTTTATTTTCAAATTCGAAATTTTAGATGGGTTTGGGGGTGTAAAATTTACTAAATCACGATCTCTCCAAAACTACCAAACGGATCGGAATGAAATTTGGTATGTAGCTTCCTCTAGGTTCATATGTGCTCGCTAAAAAAGGGTTTAAAACAATTCGAAATTTTAGGGGGTTTGGGGGTTAAAGTTACTAAAAATCCCCATAAAAATACATAGTATAATATATTTATTGATACATTTTTTTATTTAACTTTGATTTCTCTATGGATCAATACAAATCCGGATCGGGGCATCTATATATATATTTTGCTGCCCTGATCTATATATTTATCATCATATCTAATGAACCATTTGTCTAAACATGGTGTAATCTCAAACAATAAATACTATTTATGAGATAGATATTCCAATTAAACAAAATGTTGTGCGGTTATAAGTCTTACGATTTTTTTTGAAGGATTTAAATATTGGTAAATTGGATTTTTTATTTTGTTGCCTACATACTGATCACGATTTCTTAACATGTATATAGCCTTGAAACTAGAAACCTGGCACAAATAACTGTACCTTGCCCCTCCAGCTCCTCCCTCACTTTCACTTTCCTACTCACTGACCACAAGGTACTGGTGCATCAGTTGGGCTTATCATTTTGATGTTCACATTCCTCTAAACCCTTTTATTCCTGATACTCCGTTCCCTCTTATATGGCGGAGGGTAATATTGGGGAAATTGGGCAGCTTTCAGACAATTATGTCCAAAACTCTCAGTATCCGTCGACAGAACCGTGTTTGTCATCTGATACTGTTGAGTCAGATCATTGTTCCATTGTTCAAACCACCCAGAAACGTGGGAAAAACGGCAAACACTTTTTTCTAATACTAATCGTGCTAAAGCACATAGGGAGTGTGTCAAAAGATACAATGCAAAAAATCCCGCCGTAAATCGCGAGACTGTCAAAAGATACAATAAAAAAACCCTGCCGTGCATCGTGAGGCTTCCAAAAAGTACAGTCAACAAAATCCCCAGGACAAAGTGACTGCCGTTAAAAATACAGTTCTAACAGATGTCATATGAAGGTGCTTCCATGGTCTGAAAAATCAATGTCAGGGTTTAACTGCAACTGCAACACCGAATATCACAAAGACAAAACAGACGACATGTAAATGGTTAGAACCTACAATTCATTTCCTTATGATACACAAAATTACCATCATTTGTCGCACTTATTTCACCAAAATAATTATGCAATAGCGAAGCATTGCCGGGTCAGCTAGTATCTATACCAATATTATAAAGAGGTAAAGTTTGTTTGTTTGTTTGTTTGTTTGTTTGTTTGTATGTAGGGGGTAATCTCTGGCACTACTGAACCGATTGAAAAAATAGTTTTACTAATTAAAAGCTACACTATTCCTGAGTAACATAGGCTATAATTCATTTCGATAAAAACCTTTTTTTACTTCAATATTTGTAAATTTAGCCGGAAAAATCTTAGGCTAGGCCTAGAATGATAAACCAACACATGTATTTATATTTATTACCATAGCAACCAATTGAATAAAATAACAGATAGTATAGCTGTTTGCTCCAATATTTCCATTAATAGCTGATTTCAAAATTTGAAGCAATTATTTTTGTATTTCTAGCTTGTAAAGGTTAGGGTTTTAAAGTGTAGACCTGAGCCTTGCTGGTTCTTTTAACCATTATTATAACTGCTCTTATAAAATATAAGAAATAATTTAATTTGAACATTTATCATTATTTACTATCTTACTTTTGAGTTTATTATTAATCCTACACCTTTATTACCTATAAATAAAACATAACATATGTTTTTAGAAGGTTCGATTGTGGGTTGGCGTGCGGAGCATGCAGGGGTCTTCCCTAGTAATATATAAAGAAGTAAAGTATGTGGGTATGTTGATCTAATTTGTATTGTGTTCGCTATGTATACCCAGTCCGTTTACGAATAAGGATACAATTTTGCAATGTGATTAATTATCACAAGAAAGATCTTACTAAGTAAAAATAATTCCATTTAAGGGGTCGAAATAGGGTAACTGAAATTTTGCGCAATTGTTCCTTATGTGATACATAAACAAATTTAGAGCCCTTGAATTATTTTGATTATTTGCTTTCAAGGGACACACACGGGGATACGAACCCCTAAAACAATACATTCATTATTTTACTTCCCTTAAGCTAGGGAGCTGAAATTCGGTATACATATAGCATAAACGTTACATAGAAAAAGTAAACCAACCGAATGTGAGTGGGTCACTACAGTTTAAGAGGTTAAAATAGGGTAGGTACCCATATATACAATAAATATAAATTCCAATAACTTTTTAAAATCTTGATTTAGTTTATATTGTTTTAAGTGATAAACAACCATTTGTATTTCGATTACTCTAGTCTAAAGGGTGAAACGGGATAACTAATTTTCAAATAAATAAAATTCGAACACTTGCACGAAGATTGGAACATATTACTCATAAGTTATATATACAGTATATATATGTGTGTCAGCATTGCCTTGACATTATTGTTCTAATGCTGATACATTTATACGTTTTTGAAAATTTCGTATATTGTTTTCTTTTTTCACCACAACAATTGTTATTATAAGGTATGTTTTGCTCTACTATTGCCACGCCTCGTATCTATGTGGGCACTAACCCATACTATTCATATTAATTTTTGAGTAAACATTTTTATTCAATGAAATACATTTTCATTGATAAGGTAATCTCCGCCTAGGCAACTAATTACACAACGAACCTAGAAATACTATTAATTCCACTAAATTGTACGTTGTATAACAATCCGTAACTAAGGGACTAAACAATCACTAAAGCGTTGATTTTATTGCTCTTAAATTTTCATTTGAACTGCCAAGAAGAGGTTTTGTTTCCATCCATAAAGTCAGATAGGCCACAAAACACTTTTATACCATTGTTTTACCCAGTACAAGCAATAAAAACGTTTTACTACCGGAATCGTGTCCCGTGGGTTTGGTCTCTCTCTCTCTCTCTCTCTCTTTTGCACATGTTACATTGTTTTATTAACTGACGTTGGCAATTATTAGTACGTCGGTATGGTTCATAAAAAAATGTTATTTATTACCGGTGATGGCTGATGGTAGATTTAAATACATTTTTATCTTGGCTAGTTTTTGTTTCAAATAGAAAAAGGACTAATTCTATAAAGCCAATTTCACAAGAACGTTTATGCTTTGAAATTCATCCGTCATATTGAATGTAACATTGTTTTTTTTTAAATGGGAAGGTGGTCATGTGACACATCATTTTGTTTTAGAATTTCAAGAGAAAACCAACAAATTTGCACATCCATATATATAGCCGATTAAAATTGGCGGCCAAAAATACAACGAAATCGTGTTTTCCAATTTTGCCCCATTTTGCTTTACTATTTAAAAAAGATATAAATTATTATTCTTTTTGTGTTCTGGATTAAATAAGCTTTCAAACGATATTCCCCACAACGATATTTGGGAGTATTTGGTTGAACCACTCGAAATCAATTTTTAAAAAATCAAAAGGGCTGTAACTGAAAAACTTTAAATGTTAAGATGGGTCATGTGGCATTTCGTTTTAAAGGTCTATTTAAAATGAACAAATTTTGTATTTAATATTTTTATACACTAGTAATATAATAAATTATGTGCTCAGAGATTTATAATGCATATTCAAAACTTCATAAATGGTAAAGAAATTTTCAGACGCTTGTTTCAGATTAGGTTGGTATAGTAACGTAACAAGGTGTTTTGTGATAGGTACCCTCCACCTTATATAATTAATATTCATAGTTAGAGTGTAATTCCTAATTTTGTTAATAGTCGTCGTGCTAAATGTGGCTTGCACGTAAAGAACAGCTGATGTCACAGTTTATAAGGCGGGAGGGGAGAGCATCCTTGAGGTTAAATGTTCAAGCCTATAGTTTGATTTAAAGTAGAACAGTCTTGGCTGACATTTGGGAGGGTGAGCGATAGGGGCTTCCTACTCCAAGAGCCAACCACCGATTACCGTCCAGCGGTTGTCATAGTAACCATATGCTACATTGTAAAGCAGCGTTTACATTAAATTTATGAGAAGTCCGTTCGTTGGCAGTACAGCGATGCGTAGATCTGGCAACAGCGCGTACCCTCCACTCTGTCAACCACTCGGCACCAAGAACTGTTCTAATTTAAATCAGACTTTAACTAAGCTAGTCTAGTAATAACCTTGGTCTGGAGCAGACTCCAGCCACACAAGGTGGACTCGCTTACTTTTACGTTTGTTAGTTTAGTTGTAAGTTCGAGCTAGAAGAGGAATTAGTTGTTTGCTTTAATAAACGCTTTAAAGTAAAACAACCGAGTCGCCACCTTATTTGAAGAACTTTCTCACAACAACTAATATTGACAACGCACGTACTCTCGCACGAGAGTAGAAGGCTTATTAAGTAGACAAGCCATCACCCGGGAATCGCAGAGATGACCTATAGCGAAAAGCCCGTCACAGTTGCCTTTAGAGCTTAAGGATTTCCGAATCTAAACAAATTTGCCAGCTTTCTCTTTTCTTTTTTTGATTTCGTCGATGATTTCTTCTTCTTCGTTGTTTTATACACGTACCAATATAAACCAGATGTTTAATGTAACAGATGATCGTAAAAGAAGAAGAAATCGACGAAATAAAATAGGCAGTGGTCAATTTAAAGGCTTAAACTCAATAATAGCTGCATGTAATTTAGTCACGCTACGCTACCGTTGAAATGGACATTGTACTTAGTAATATTGTAAGTTGTGTTAAATTAGTCTACTTGGTGGTACCTCTAAAGTAGATATACTGCTTTCTCATTTATTTAAATGTCCAAATTTGCTATGTTTTATGGTTGCTATGGTAATGAAAGTAAATGCATTAAAGAAACGAGTGTTGGTTAAGTATGGCCTAACATAAAATAGAGTAGAGACAATCATGTTTATGTTATTTTTTAGATTTCAATTTTAAATGGGACAAGATCAAAATAATGATCAAATTTCGGTTTAAACCAATATAACCTACGATTTTTATTCATGACAGTTTTCACTTTTGACGGCAGTCCCACGACTGCTTTATTATTATTTTTTAATATTTTAGTAATTTTTTAAACATAGTATGAACGCAATTACACTATACCACGACACTATAGCACACTATAGACAAAAATATAAAAACAAACTTACAAACGTTTAACAAATTATAAACAATGGAAAGCAAAATGGAAAATCGTTGCGCACATATTTATTAATTTTAAGAAATTATTAAAGTTGATACGAATTCAGACGGCACTAGTGTAAGTTCTACGTTGTAAGTTAGCCGGCGACTAAGCTCGTTATACTGTTATAAGGTAGTCCTATCACTTTCTGCACTTATACTACTATGTTATATAGTTCATTAGATCAATAGTTTAATTTATTAGCATACATGACAGCTTACCTCATTTAGTGAAAGTATATACTGTATTTAATTTTCTTCCAAGGAAGAAGCTCCTTTCTTACAAATATGGAGAATACTTAGTCGGTATAAAAGGGATCCTAATCTATTAGGTGCTTCGCGAGATAAGACTTTGGTTCATTTATAGTAGATGTTGGTCTGGCAGATGTATAATTTACAATCAGTACAAATTAATTCGTAAATTCCTGATGAGTTGTTTTTTTATCGGAATGCTTTTCTACTTGGTTTCAGAAAGCCTGAGAAAGTGTTTGCTTCGTTCGTTTTTTTTTTTAATTATCTAGAACTTTATCTTCCTCCGTATTCTACTGATACGATTTTTTTTCTTTTCCGACTGTTGTGGTGGGAGTGTAAATTTCGGAGTGTTGTGGTGGGTTTCTTTTATATTATTTTACTAGGAGCTCAACCGCTGCTCCTTTCGATCACCAACCCCGGCGATGATCCTTTGTGAATCTAATGAAAACAGATTATTGTACTCTGATATTTTCACTTAAATTACGATCGAGCGGTGACCTATACATAGCTAATATTAGACTGAGATCAAAATAGACACGGCCATCCCCAATCATTCGAATTACGGCATGCGTTGTTATTTCTCCATTAATATTATAATAATCAACCTTTCAAACAGTTTTTATATAACGAACAAACGAAACAATATCTCGTAATTGTTTTACTTACCAGATGTTTTACTTAACAATACCAGATGTTTTACTTACAATACAGAAAAAGCTTTTATTTGCTTTTATCTAATCTGCTGAAAAGAATAAATACCGGATTCTAAATTTTTTGTTTGCAAAAAAAAGTGTTTTGTTTCATTGAAAGCCTAACCTAAAATTATGTTAAGTTTTGGATTCAAATTAGCTGTTTTATTTATAATATGTAACAACAGATGTTTGAATTGAATTATATTACAGAAAGCGTTTTTGAAATAACTTCTATTGGCTGTTGGTCACTTTCGCTTGACTATGTTTCTGAAATCTCTCGTCACGCAACTTTTTGCGTAGACACAAGTCTTAGCGTGGAGAGGGGGTATATCGTACATCGGTGAGAGTTTTAACGGGTTTTATTTGGCCTTTTGAATACTTTTAGTATAATTTGAATAAATTAATAGTTAATTTGAATAAGTCCAAAATATAACTTCACATCATTGTCTTATTTTTTAATAGTACTAAAATTTCTGTTATAAATATTTCGTCACTTCTTTTCACGTATATTACTACTGTATATACATAGAAAGTGACTCTTGATATAGATAAGAGTGTTGAATTTTTTTGTTGGATTCGTTAATACAGAAAGTCGGTAAGTACATTGACAGTTACAATTATATTTATTATTATTTGAGGATTTTGCCATAACTTTTCTATAACTTTTTTAAATGGAAAATGTATGACATTCGATTGCGCATTGGTGAGTTATTAACTTGGTGGTTGCAATTATGTGGAGAGAATTTCCGGGCGGTCTGGGGGTGTGGGTTATGAACGCAATTTAACACATTATTTTAGATGATGAATTACACGTGGAATTATAAGTTTTTGTTTTAAATACACCAACATTTTTAACTTAAATCCATTAAATGGTTTGGTTATCATTAAGAACAATAGAAACATTTCTAGCTTCCAGTTAAATTTACTACTAGCCTACAATAAAATAGTAAATAATATATAACTGAAAATTTAAATCATGCATGAATAAACATAGAATTCAGGCACATTATATGTTCAAATATCACTAACCTCATTTAAAAAGAAAGTACATCCGTCTGTTCTTCAGATGGGCAAACTTAACACAATATTAATTTTATAATAAACATAACCTGAACATAATATTAACATAATCGGATTTATGAACTCACCCCATATCCTATTTAGGAACTTGGCCTATCCTTTTTTGTTGAAAAACTATTATTTGAATTGTATGGATGTTTAAAAATAGATTTGGAATAATGGGTTCAAACATTTTGGTAACAGGTTGTGGCCTATCATTAAAACTATAATTAAATCACGAATGGCACGAATATAAATTATAAAAAGAATATTAACAGCTTTTGATTGGCGTCTAATCAACCCTACACACTACACTCTTTGTCTAGACCCACTCAACAAATTGCTACAACTTATAAAGAATAATGTAAAAAGCACTATTGTACTACATTTACTCACTCCGCATTCTCCGCATTACTAGTATAATCCAGACTAAAGACACACGCACACTAAAATATATTAACACAATCTAAAACAAATAAACAACAATCACAGCTAGCCAAAATACGAGAAACAAAACTAACGACACATAACCTCAACATTTCTTGCATTATTCCCTAAACAAAACATGAAATATGAACCATGAACACCAAGGCATTCTGACGGGAAAAACATAGCGCCCCGGTGGTGAGTTGCAGAACTTTTGCGAACCTGAAGGCTTTATGTGAGTTGTCATAGCAACTCATTAGTTACAAACCCCCACCAGTTTCAATGCTAATAGCTGGCTCTGGTTGCAGAAGCAGTGCGTTCCCAGACGCTGCGCGCGAAGGTTGGGTTGATATTCTTCGGCTTTTCAACCGTTTGGTTAATTTCTTGGCCGTATAATTTTGGATTGAAATGAGGTTGATATTGATAGTGCGCTGATATTTAAAGATATGTTAATGTGATTAATTATTTGTTTTCTTTCTTGGGTTTTGTGCAACCAAACAACCTCACAAGGAGCCGCCACTGAATAACAGAAAGGAAATCATATTATTTTTTGAAAAATTAACGCTTTTTAAGACAATTAACAATTTTGAAAATTTCTACAATTTCTTATATACTTTAGGAAATTTAAAACCACATTAAATTTTTTTAGTCAAAGCTAAATACTTTACTCTATTTTGAACTAAACAAACGGAATATGGTCAATTTTAATATTTATTATTTATAATTTGATATAATTAGATTACATACACGCTTAAAATGGAATAAAAATGTGTAATGTATAAAGTAAGAAAATATATTAAATATAATGTTCTGCAGATTTACTGATAACTGAAAATATACTTAAATTAATTATAATTTTTAGGAGTTCAGAATGAATTATTTGTTATTTGAATAATTAATTATGCAATTTCAAAATATGATATTATATTTTTTGACAATATATTGATTTGTGTAATTTTTTGACCCTTATTCTTCTAATATTAATACTGATAAAAATATAAATCGGTCATAGAAGTTATCACTTCTAACGTGTGGTCTTAAGCACACCCAATACTTTTTTGTTTGTGTTTGCTTGTAGTTTGTTAATCAAATAAAGCTGTTTTTTGTGAATAATAATAAACAGTTTCTAAGTTGTTTGATATTATAATGAACGTAAACTAACATATATGTTGCTAAGCTTTAGCTCCGAACAACTGTTTACTCTGACATACAGGGCTGGGAGTGAACCCATGAATGTTCACTATTTTTACACTTTAAAATGAAGTTTTTGCAAAACCCTTTCTTAGTATGTGTATATGACCCTATGAAGATATACCTTTACATTTTCGTATTTGCTCTACGTTGTTTCTGTATCAGTCAGTCAGTCATTCAAACAGGAATAGTCAATTATATTATTTTGTTAATGAAAAAATAATGATGTTCTGGACCTGAAGATGACACTATGCTGTTGAAACCGGTTGTCCACTAATATAAACAAGGATTGTTTACGTTAAGGATATTCACAATCTTATAGGCTACCAACACTATGTTCTTAGTTTTAAGTTTTCATTTGATGACGAGAGTTAATCTACACTCTCAAACCGTCGCGTCGTTTGACAATAATAAAATAATGTGAAATGTCGTGAAATTAGAAAAACTGTAGTAAAAGGTGGTAATATTTTAGATGGAAAATATGATAATTCGGTAGCAGATAGCAAGGTTTCCGACAGACGTTGCGTTGTGATAGAGATACATGTACAGTATTAATAAACATGTAACAAGTTCCTTCTAAATACTATGACTTCATTTCGTAACCATCAAAAGCCTGAAAGCAATTTTCTGAATGAGCGAGAACGCGGTGGCCTGTGCGTCAGAATCCGAGCTGAACAGGTGCGCGGTTTGGCATTTTAGTGGAGGCTTTTTTTTGGAACTCGACCCAAATATTGTCCACAGCCACATGATATTAATAATTTTATAAATTTGAGTTTATTTTAGGTGACTGATTCTGTTGTAATTACATAATACCTATTCTAGACACATTCGGTGAAGCGATTGTATTTCTTCATGTCTGTCCGTCCTTGCGTTGCAGTTTTGTTGCTTTTTCAACACTTGCGATGAAATTTTACACCAATATGTGTTTAGTGGGAAAAATCCACAACTGATGTGATCTTTAAGAAGATAACTCTAAGTATACAGGGTTTTAGAAAAGTATGGGAATGGTATAACGATTGCCGCGGGGGTCGTTTAGCGAAACTAGCGGAGGGTAGAGCTCCATGGTTACAGAATTATAAAGTGACTAATTTTTAATTTCACTAATACATTAACTTTAATTCGTATTCACTTCCTACCTTTTGTTTTTTGTTTATTTCTATTGTTTTGGGGTATTGCTCACTTCTACATATTAAACTTATTTGAATAAATAAATTAAAGAGAAAAATTTGAATCCAAAAACTGTGCCCATACGAGCATTTTTGTATAACGACCATGAATATATTTATAATCCATTAGCAAATTCGAGCAATTACGATATTTGATTATGACTTTTGTCTGAACGATTAGAAAGTTACTTCCCAATAAACTTAAGACCGAAAACATTAAAAAAGGTATAACTAGGGAAATGAAAAGTCGGTATCCTTTTTCGTTAAGTTTCAATTTAGATTTTTTTGTAATCTGGTATATGAATTTAAACACTTATAAAACCATGTCCGGTGGGCCCACTGTCTCGCACTGAACTCAGTTTTTTTGTTAAATGATCCAAGACAACGGAGAATGTTCTCCAATAACTTGATAATGGATGAATACCAGTTTTACAATACTACAGGTGTCTACTGACGACAGTAAGTAAGTTGTAACATTATATTATTTTTTAACAGTAGTTGGGATTTAGATAAAAAAAATTATTTAAAAAAATTTGTTTTCAAGTTAATAGGTTTTATTTAAAACAGCTGCCATTTTGAAAACAATACAAAATAAAGTCTTTGATTTTGTTGCCCTTATAAAACTTAAGATACATAATAAGTATACTAAATTAGAAACCAATATATTATCTGCTTTTATAGTTATGTTTTTTTTAAAAGAAAGTATGGAGAAATAAACCAATCGTTTTCGGACCTATGTAATTTTGTTTTTATATGTAGAGTAATTAAATGTAATAAAAATATGACTCATTGAAGCCAAGCTGTCTTGTTGATCTAATGTTATTATTTCAGTTACTGGTTTCGTCTTATAAAAGGCTGAACTATTCATTGTTTGATAAAACTCAAACACAAAGCATGAGTTAGTAAATTTGACCTTGATCTTAAAATCTGTGTGTATATTTTTAGCAAATTGGTGTTACTACTCATATGTAAGCTGGTCCGCCCACTGCATGTGTTGCAAATATATCCCCGTAAGATGTATTTTGTGTACCGCGTGTATTACTGTCAACATAATTTTGTTTTGTTCTTTCATAAATCTGAGCCGACCGCGTATCAAGTAATAGTACCATATTTTCCCCCACAGTGCCGTGAGTGTTTGTGAATCGGCTGAGTATATTATTAGACCGGCAGTTTCTGGCAGAGTCCAGAACGGATGACACTCTCTGACGGCTAAAGATTGATTGTGCATTTTAGTTTTTTTTTTTTTTAATGACGAAAGCTGTTGAATAATTTCCTTTTTTTACTGTCTTTCTAAATTAATGGAATGTGAGTAATTGACATTGAAATTTCATTGTGAACGTCATACTCGTACGGTATTAATTTAATCTATGATTTAGATGGGCCGTTTAATAAATAAGCAGCTGTAGGTTACTAAACGATAGGGCGTTTTTTTTGTATAACTTGTTTAAATAGAAAAAATATGCTTTATTTAAACATTAACTTATTACAATAACATTAGTTTTTTATAAAACATTTTTTACAATGACCTTATGGCCGTCTGTTAGGTACATTTCTAAAATATTAAACATACACTCAGCTACATGTATACATAAACAAACAATTATATAAAAATAAACAATATGTAAAATTTAACTTTTTTATATTAAACACTAGGCATGCACACCACTACAAATTTACGTATAGACATTCACATAATTATATAGTATCAAATAAACAATAAATAAAATTAATCTTATTTTTTGTTGACATGGTTTTACCATCACATATTGGAGTCGTTGCCATGGTTTTAACAAGACAAAATGAAATCGTTAATCTGGTTTGACATCATATAATGCAGTGGTTACCCTGGTTTTACCATCACATATTGGAGTCGTTGCCATGGTTTTAACAAGACAAAATTAAATCGATAATCTGGTTTGACATCATATAATGCAGTGGTTACCCTGGTTTTATCATCACATATTGGAGTCGTTGCCATGGTTTTAACAAGACAAAATGAAATCGTTAATCTGGTTTGACATCATATAATGCAGTGGTTACCCTGGTTTTACATCATATATTGCAGTCGTTGCCATGGTTTTAGCAAGACATATTGTAGTGTTGTCATTGTTTTGCCATTATATATTGCAGTCGTTATCATAATTTTAACAAGATATATTGCAGTAGTTGCCATGGTTTTACCATAACATATTGCTTTCGTTACCCTGGTTTTACCATCATATCTGGTCGTTACCATGGTTTTAACAAGACAAAATAAAGTCGTTACCCTGGTTTTGCCATAGCATATTGCAGTTGTTACCGTA
>JAGFPH010000119.1:451004-481631 GCA_018207615.1 Philaenus spumarius | reverse complement strand
TAAAAATGTTTGTGGCCACATTATTGCGTCGTTCATGTCCAGCTGCAGGTAGGACACTAGATGTGGACAGAGGTTATCAGTATGTTCTGATAATTAAGTTGAAAGTTTGAGCGAATGGTGGATCTATTTGTTCTGTTATGTTTGCTTGACTTGGGCGATTATGTCGTATATAGGGTTGGAAGAGAAGTTAAACTTGTCGTTCAACATGTTATCTGGATTATTTTTGTACTCTTTGTATATCTGAAATTCTTCCAATATATCCATTGTAGTCCCTTTATTGACTTTGTGCAAAATTTGTAAATTAGTGTTTATGTTGGTGTAATTATGGTTCTCATTAATTAAGTGTTCTGCGTAATTTGAGCTCTGTCTGTCTGTTATTGTTTTTTTATGGCTAGGGATATGTTCCTTGAATCTGGTTTTGAACGAGCGTCCTGTTTGGCCTATATATATTTTATCACAGTCATCACAAGATAGCTTATATATTCCACTATTTGTAAATTTGTCTTTGGTACAATTTGGCTTGGTTTGTAGAAAATTACTCAAATTATTTGAAGCTCGATGAGCGATTTTATATCCATGTCTGCGGAAAATGTTGCTGATAGGACGATCTAGAATTCGGTTAAATTTCATAGGGATGTATTTTTTAGGTTTTTCGATAATTGAAGTTGGTTTTCTGAACTTCTTTCTGTGTTTGGTTATTATGTTATCTATTAAAGTGGGATCGTATCCATTGGATATTGCGATATGTTTTATTGTATTTATTTCGTTATTAAAGTCTTCTAGGTTCATAGGCGTGTTGATAGCGCGGTGTACGAAGCTATTGTAAGCTGCCAGTTTTTGTGATATCGGATGGTTAGAAGTATAGTGTATTGTATGGTTGGTCTGTGTCGGTTTTCTATAAATTTTAAAGCCATGTTTAGTCTCATTTCTTGTGAAGGTCAGGTCAAGAAAGTTTAAGCTGTTGTTGGCCTCGATTTCAGTGGTGAACTTCAGTGAGGTATGGATGTTGTTTATGAAATTGGTTAGTTTATTAATTTGTCTCTTTTCAACAGAGTTTCTTTCGCGTTATTTTTTACAGTTTTGTACCTTGAAATTCCCCAAATCTGAGATGGGCATTTTCTAAAGAATAAATTACGAAATAATGTTTTTGTAAAGTAACAAAACTATGGATTTTCGGGTATAGAATTAGTAAACATTTGTTGTGTTATAATTCTTCTAGTAAGTGCTATTTGAAGTTAAACAGCTTGTGAATACATGCGAAATAAAACTTTTCAACTCAATACTTTTTTACAATGATTGACTAGAAACGAAAATTTGGATGATCTTTGTTTTTAAGAATTGATTATTTTCTTTATTTTTATATAACGAACTTGCTCCGAATATTTGGTGGTAAGATTTAAACTCATTAGTACTTTTTTTTAGATATGTAAAATTGTATATTACTATCCTACTATTAGGGACTAACTATTGACAATAGAATGACTTGGAGTGATTATTTGACCGAGACGTGTAATAGGGTTTTTACTGGGATGCACTTCTTGAAAAAATGCAAGACTGCTTACCGTTCCCAAACTAAAGCATTCCTCGTAAAATCCTTAATATTTCCTTACTGTGTGTGACACCGTAGTTAATGACTTGTCTGTAGTTCCTGGCCAACAAATTGCAGCGGGCACATAATTATTACATACGATTTATTTTTAGTCTATACAATTTCTGTTTAAACATCAAATATTCAAATTCAGAAACTTAAATTTTAGAATGAAATTCTTCTTTGAGTTTTAATAATAAACCTTCACACAGTTTTTGCTGAAACATTCACTCAAACGTATAATGTTAACGAATCTATCGGTTAATTACGTTGGAAAGATTTCTTTACAAACCGCCTGCAGCATATACTTCCTGCCTTACTCCGGTGTCTAACTGCTTTGCATAATCAAACCCGATACCTTTCACAATTCGCTTACTTTGCGTCATTTTGATTCTACATTTTGGATTTCTAATAAAAGTAACAAACTTTCGCAACAAATTTTATTAATTACAAGTAATTTGTTACAAGACAAATTCACTACCAATTTCAATAATTTAATTTAAAATTAATCTGTATAACATAAGAGTAGGGGGGGCCTATATTTAAACTTTCAATAAATTCTTCAAACGTTATTGGTGTTTTGGGGTTATTGTGACTGTTTAGGTAAGTGTAGTATTATAATTCACCAACAATGTTCACCTTTTTAATAATTTTTTAAGTATTTACTTCAAAGTAATTGTTTAGAATTCCGTGATATAATAGAGATTAGTATTATTTGCGTGTAAGAAAAGCAATGCACGACTTTTCGAATGTAAAAATAAACTCTCGCTATCAAGTGAAAAACTTAAGTTAGGACATATATAAACTAAGTAGAAATAATAAACTTGGAGGACCAGGCCTATGTTTTCTATCCAACCTAAAAATAAAAATAACAATAAGAATAACAATAATGGGTGAAAATTATATTTTTAGTGCTACAGACACAGAGCAGATCATGTCCTAAATGTAAAAATTGTCATAGATGTAGACGACACTCATTATGCACGTTTTTTGACAGGCGGCTTGAATCTGGAGATATTTTTTGAATTTAGTGTAAAACTCAATGTTTCCCCGATATTGATTGCATACGCTTATTCTTATCTACGGGGTACCTTCTAATGTGAGAGTAGCTGACATAAATATGATGTCCTAAGACGTGCTTCACTAAATCCTGCTCAAAATATTAAATTAAAATATGTTTGGAAAGTAACTATTCAGCCGTTTTAAGACATATAAGAGTCGCTTTCGATTGTTTTTACATACTATCCTCTTCCCATCCTTTCCCTAGGAGTAATACATACGTGTACCAAGTAGGATTGAAATCAACCCATGCGTTCCAGCTTTGCTCTAATTATAAACTCTGAATTAATAATAATTAACTGATTATAAACTGGTTTAAGTTTTTTTGCTATAATAATGAATGTAATGAATCCAAGGACTGTGCGTTGGTTCAGTATAGGCCTAACGTAAATTTGTTTTGTTTAGGTTAGGTGCGAATCAGAGAAGCGGCAGTTTTACGCTTTAAAATCAAAAATCCTTTCTATGACTCTATAAGAATAAACCTTAAAATTTTCGTATTGTTACCTCAGTAGTTTTTGCTCTAACATATCTGGAACCTATTTTGTTAAATTTGTATGCTTATTTTACATAAAATAAATGTAATGTTACCAATGAATGCAGAATTTATAAGAAGCGCAACGCCCATGTTAAAGATTCAGCCTAGTTTTATTTTAATCTGGCAGCCGCTAGGTAGCGAGGTAGGTTGATAGAGAATGCACCAGCCATTCTCTGTCTCACTCACACCTGACCCGGAGGATTGATGAGTCACAGACGAGTGGAAATTTTCAGCCAGCGCTGCCTATCGGCTGCCGTGCTAAGTTCGATTTGGCGGCATCCAACCGGGCTGACTATTCTCCATAAGCGTTGGGCTTCTTATAAGTACATATTCCAGTAGGACTTCGCTTCTGCGGGGAATTTGAAACACGGGCCACCTGTTACTCTTTAACGAAGCACTTCCGGACCTGTTTATATGAACTTTTTTCATTAGTAAAATCAGCTCAGAAAATGCTCAGAATATTATGCGGATCACCATGTATATAGTTGAGACATATAAAGCATATGAAAGTTATATAAAGTTATAAAGCATATTATGAGTTATATTATCTAACTATATAATGTGTAATATACTGAACCATCTAAATAACACAAAATAATTATTATTGGAGAGTAATAAAATTATTATTAATTATAATAAATAATTTTGCATTTCAGCAATAGCTTTAAGGCAAAATATAATTTTTGTAATGAATAAAAAAAAGTTATAATATAATTTCATAGTCAGGAGAAAAGTATTGAATAGGTCACTTCTGACAAGGTTAGGAAAAGACCTTTGAGCAACATTTCACATTGGAAAATTATTGTATATAGGGCAAGTAAAGGCAATGCATTTGTTCTGGGTGAAATTGCCTACAAAGTTGAAACCAAATCTGCAAAACCAATAACGGCAGGATGTAAGGATTTAAAGAAATTTAACCCAACCAGTGAACGGCCAAAAATTAAAGTGGGTACCTACTCTCAAAGCATTTGGAAGTAAGTGACAAGAAATAGAACAACTTCATTGGTACAGAGAATTTTGTGAACGACCCGTTGGAAGTGACATCGAAAATAAATGTGATAAATCATTCACCGGAGGAAGATGTTGCAGTTCTAACGGGCTCAAGTTAAATCTTTTCAATTCGTCAAAACTATATTTTTTATTGTTTCACATTCTCTTAAGCAAAGACTTAAGGTCGGAGCATTTACTTGAGAACACTGATATTTTATCACATTCTTAGTTTTGTATTAGCAAAATCAAATATTATAGCATATTAATAGTGTACATTTTTAATAACTAGCTATAGTTTCAGAATCAAAAATTAACATTGTTAAAAAGATTCTTGGTATCAAATTATATTTTCCTATATAAAGTATTTAAATTATTTTATCTGAGAAGCGGAAATTCCCTATGTTTTGGAAAAACTTTTATACATTAGTATACATAATTCTATTATAATAATAATAATAATTATTATTATTATTATAATTCTATTATACATAAACAATTTATCTGTTTGACCCCGTGGTTCTACAATAAATTACCTCACTACATTAAGTGTTTGAAGAGCACAAGATAATTTCTTAAGAATGCACGCAAGACATTTCTTATTGAAGAGTTATTGTACTTCCGCAGTAATAATACAATTTCTGCTAAAATGAAACATTCTTAATGAAGGTCTTGTTATCACAATTTCTTAATTATCGAAAATACCACATATAAGCGGAAATTGCGTAATTTTATATTTCATTTTCGATTTTAGTAAGATAAATTATTGTTTTTCAGTTTCATCATATTGTAATTATTACGTGTGTATGTGAATGTATGCATTTTCTACAATTAGTATGTTTCTGTGAATGAATATGGGCGTGTTTTAAATTTGTATGTATCTGGGATATGGGTATGTGAGTGTGGGGTTCGGTGAGGTAATGATTATACACTCAATGTGTTCTACTGTTATATATAGTAATATTACTTGCTGTTGAATAAGTGTATATAATTTAATTTGAAAAATTGGAAGTTGTTTGTATTATGTTAGTCACTGTATCTCTGTCATTATATTTTATTCTTTATAATGGAACCTCTAAACAGGCAGTGCGCCTTAGAGGCAATCTATTTTGTTTGCTCTATTCTGATTATTTTCATTAGATTTTTTAAAGAAGTTATTATTTTCTATATATTTTTTCTTTCCGTTGTGCTTAAAGATTTGTTTATTATTATAATCCTATTACTTTAAATGAGCAATTCTTGTATCTATCTTTGAATCTGTCGTGGATTTCGAAAACGGCTCTAACGAATTCAAAGACATTTTGTATTTAGGCGTAGTTTTGATTTTTAAGTACACCCATATAGTTGTATTTCGTGTGAAAACGCAATTTATTCAGAAAATCTAATTTAAAAGTAGAAAAATTTTAACATAGGGTCTTATGGGTTGCCATGTTGGTTACAAAATAACAACGAAATAGTAAATATCGCGACCAAATCAGCTGTTTATAAACAAGCCAATTTATACTGTTTTAGCACGTTGGAAAAAGAGTGGAGTAGAACTGAGATTGAGTATTATCAAAAATCATCTGTTCATTGGATAGTTTTTAATTACTGTTAAAAAAGAAGCTAATTTATACTGTTTTAGCACGTTGGAATTAGAATAAATTGGGCCTGATTTAACAATTTATTTTGTAAAAAAAAAAAAAAAAAAAAAAGAAAAGATAAACTTGGCAAAGATGGATAAATTCTAATAGTCAATTTTGTAATATAGGCCTGGCTCATTTCTGAAACATAGTATTGATGTTATGTTAATCCTGCAATAATTTTTACAATATTTAGGCCTGGTTTCAAAACTTTAGTTGACAGAAGATAGTAGAACTAGGACTAAAATCGTAATGAAAGCATCTCACGTTTCTAAAGCATGTATTTGAGGTTATAACTAATTTTGTAATTACTGTTAATATATTTAAGCCTGGTTTCATAATTTTAAAAACCTATGTACAAACGAGCCAAAGATTAACGAGATTCTTTAGTGAATTTCCCAACTGCGAGTGAAGCAAAGCAGCCACCTGAGGCCGAAGGCCGAGGCGGGGTCGGGACGCGAAGCGTCCAGGGGCAGAGCCCCTAGTTTAAAGTTTATATATAAAAACTCTCGCTCCTTATTAACTAAGACAAATGAAATATAATTAAAAGATGTTAAAATAAAACTCGTTATTGTAAATCCGTTAGTTAAACTTGTGACTGATCAAGAGGAAAGGGTCTTACAATACAATAAGGGCCTTTGTTTGTTTTATGTCTATGTTTGAAAAATGAAGAATTAAAGTGAAAAATGTGTATATTATCTAAAATCCTATTAATTTATTTAAATTTTCCGTTTTTTTTATTTGTTTTTAATATATAAATAACTTTTATTCAATTTCCTTTGTTTGTTAATTTGTCAAGTTGATTGTGTGTATTTTTGTAAACTGTTTAAGTTTATCATATGTATAAGTTAAAGTTAAAACCGTAAGATGTATTTCAATAGCATAAAAATGAGTATTTTTTAAGCCAAATCTGAAATTAATTAAGTGTCGAAATGAATTAATCGACAGTAGTTATGTGATTTGTTTAACCTTTTCTTTTTTAACATCCCAAACAGGTTCCTAACCTAGGGATGATTAAATATTGTTTTCTTATATTTACGTATTTTGTATATTTATAAATGTAAAATTACTGTCAGAAGCAACAAATTATTGTCATTGGCATATACATGTACCCAAAATGAAGGGGAAACATAAATTATTAATATTTAAATAATATATCTCTTGTTAAAATTAAAATTGCAATTATAATTTGGCTTCTTTGCTTACGTGTAAAAATTACAAAATGTAATACGACAAAATGATAGTTTGAATTCTTATCAACGTGAACAAATTTCAAATATCACTCGAGATAAAATGCCGAGTGCAACATTATCGAGTCATTCCTTCACAAGAGATGATCACATTTAGATAAGTCGGGGAATTTTACAGAAGCGAGATCAGATAGTGTGGAAACACCGCATTGCGGAGATGTTAACACACTTCTTATCATACATTATGTGTGGAGGGTAGGGAGTATCTTTAAATATTACAATCAACATTGTAGATGCGGCGAGTCTGCTGTGTGTTGCGTTTATTATCTCAGACGCAATTTCATTGGTAGTAACATCAAATCAGGTATTGTTAAGTTTAATAGTGACGATAATTAGCTAACTTGTTAATGCTCTACTGCAGCCGTGTAAACCTAACTAAACCAGATTTTACGTTGGCCGAGTGTTAATTAATATCTTACTAGCTCCTGCTCGCTTAGCTCCCTATCTATACTTTCGGCGAAGCAAATGCATACATATTATTGTATACTCTGATATTTTCATAGAAATAACTATTGATTAGGACAGATGTACATGAATTGATGCAGGGTGGTGGTGGTGGTAGAGCTGGATGCTGGCGTGTATAGGTATATTCAGTATAGGTGTAGCAAATACGGTGTTTTATAACGTTCATTTATTGATTAACACATAAATAAAAGTAGAATTTTGTTTGAAAAGTAATTTTTTAATTTAATTATTAATAACACACATTAGTTAAATTATTAAAACCCTTATAAAACTTTACATTGGGCACAAGCGTCAAATTTTCCAATGCTGGTATGATGTTATAAATTTAATACAAGCCGAGGGTCTAGCCATCGACAAGAAGATCACCGTATGCATATCCATAAGCGATCGCATACACTGCTCTCAAAGCCAAACTCGTTCGCATTTTGGACCTTGGCTATAGATAAGAAAATTTGTGATTTTCAAATATCGTTGATGGTTAAAAGATTTCCCGCTAGAATGCAGCGTCAATGTTTGCGACTCAGCCAAGTCCATCCAGCCAACTGCGATTTTGTCACAGTCACAATTCATACGTCATAAGTTCGCAACTTCGTGTCGATATTTGTGTATCAGCTACAGACGACATATAAAGTCACTACTATTTTTATTAGCTCGTCACTGGTCGTGGCTGCGAATTTTAAATATCAGCGACAAAGTCACAATCCGTGAAATATCGTTAATCTCTAGACTTATCGGTCTGTATGTCTCCCGAGGGCTGCTGAACCTCTGCAGAAGTATCGCTGTCTGCCGTAGCACCCTCATCGATATCTGACGTGTTGGCATCGGTTGACGCTTATACTTACTGATCTCTATGTCACTGTATAACTGTTTCCTGTATCGCCTTCCAACAACGTCTGCAAATGGACCGAGACGTTTGGGCTGTCGCTAGTAGCTTACGATGTGAGCTTTTCGCCGATTCGCTTTTTCTACAATTCTCAGCATATTTATGGGACATATGAGATGTCATATCTAATTGTTTTGTAACTAATGTAACCCTATTTTTTATATTCCGGTGACTATTTTTACTGTCTCGCTTGAAGTCCTAGTAAAGCTTCACAACGACACCCAAATCAACGTTCTAGCTGATCGCTTTTCTATGCTTCATTAATTTAAAAATGTATGCAAATCTAATTAGTGATTATTACAGTACACTGGTGCGATGTCGTTACAGGTAAAATAAAACCAGAACGACAAACACTCACAGACATGATCTATCCGTTATGGGCTCAACCATTGTTCACGCATTAGTCTGTATAGTTGTAAGTACTGTAATTAAAATCTGATGGTATTTTGTCTTACAAGTAACTTTGACCAGCTGTCACTGTAACGTCAAAAAAATTATACTTTTACCAAAATAGGAAAATAACAATTTAATGTTTCAATTATTAGATCAAAAGTTTCCGTTTAATAATATGCATCCGACTTATAATATCCATCTTGGCTTTTTTACATTCAGTGTACAAACATACATTTTACATACAATATTATTTATTATATTTGTTAACATTAAAATATTTACATTTTGTTCCAGGTGAGTACATGCCGCCATATTGGATGAGCTCTTAGCAGATTAAGGCCAGTATAACCAGAAACCTATCCTATAAACACACGTCAAAAGTAAACGTGTGTAATACGTAAGTAAATACGTTAGTAAACGTATTTATTGTGAGATTTTGTGTTCAGGTTTTATTTTATCTAAGTCAAAAGAGTTGTTAATTCAATTTACCGTCAGGGGTCTATGTCCAATAGAGATAGAGAGAATAATAATGTAAACCAGTCAGTTAGTGTGTTATATTTACATATTGGTATTGATTTGATTTGTACAGTTGGTAAACGTTACATAACATTACTCTAGAAATATGTAGGCTATCAACATTATGTATATACTGTATGTATATTTACATACTCTACATATATATACTCTATCCTACAACCAGAGTAAAACCTTGCATGCTGTACACGCCAACCCACGTATGGCGGGAGAGATTTTCTGTTTAAATTCCTTTGGAAATTATCTCCCTGTCTGCCCTATGTATATTTTTTACAATCGGTACATGAATTTCGTACATTTCATTTCTCTGAAGATGTTAGTTTTGTTCGTGTTTCTGCATATTTTAATTTTGGTAAATTACATCTTGTTTTAATGCGATGATGTTGTCTTAGAAGTACTATTTGTTATGTAAGCAAATCTTAGTTGATTATTGAATTAGCTGATTTGTCTATGGTACTAGGACCTAAAAGTAATGCGGTATATTTTTCAACAACTAAAAATGTAGCAGCTGTTTTCATTAAAAACTAGAACTTAAATTTTAAAGACATAACTTTAAACTAGGCCTAAGTTATAACTACTGTTAAAAAAAGTTTTGTTAGTATTAAAAACAAAAAGTTGTTAGTTTTCATGAAAAAGATTGGAAAGTATTTCTTATTTTTAACTCTAGAGAAGGAGGTATTACCCAACACATGTATTACTGAACACGTCCAAGTCAAAGCGTTCTAAAAGTAAATAGAAAAAGTACGATAGTTAAGTTCTCTATACCCCTTGCGTGGTTTAACATTGCATGTTCCTTGGTAACTTTTTAACATAAGCAAGTAACTGAACTTAAATACATCATCTACAAACCTGTTCTACTTCTTTTATTATACACCATCCTTCATTCGGTCAATCCCAAACACTCGAAAACAGTTGTATGTATTTAATTGTGTTAACGGTCTGTTTATTGTAAAACCTAAACCTATGGAAGTTGTTTCTTTAAATTTCATCCTTATATTAATAAGTGAATATCGAAATTAGTACTACCTTTTTTAGTATTTATTATAAATGGAGTGGAATGAAACTTATATCATTCAAAAGGTACTGTACTATAAATAGATGTGCAGAAAACAAAAATCACGTGTATATACAGGGTGTCTCTTTTAAATGGGCTACCATTGGTATCTTTAAACTATAAATCTGACAGCAAACTTTAAATAGGAAACCTTTCCTTGTTTTTTGAGAAATTAAAATATTTGTAAATTACCGCTATTTTCCAATATGGCGAACAACTTTCGAATTTCTTATGGAAAATCCTATATTTTATGATTTTGGTTTTAAAAAGTTATTTTAAGACTTTTTTGTTTTTTTATACGACTAACCGTTTAAAAAAATCCTGACAGAATGGAAGATATTTTTGTATGGAAACGTTTTGAACTAATGAAAACGCACTGAACACTAATAAAGCATTGTTTAGACAAACTAATAACTAAAAACAACAAATATGGTTTTTGTTAATTTTTGAAACCCATATTACAGAATTTCTGGTGTTCCATAAGAATTTCGAAAGTTGACCACCATATTGGAAAATGGCGGCCATTTACAAATATTTTAAGTAGGCCTACATATTTTTTAATTTCTCAAAAATAAAAAAAGAAGGAAAGTTTCTCCATTTAAAGTTTGCTGTAAGTTAGCAATGATAGCCCTTTAAAAAAGACATCCTGTTATCTCCGTAAGACAAAACAAAATTAACTAGGCCTAACCTAAAATTGTGTTGCTAAGCTGGTTATCCGAATCACCTGTTTTATCTGGTATTTTAAGCAGTTGGTCACTATGACAATGACGTGTATATATTGCCGCTAAGACAAATACAATAAGTCAAACACGCAGCTGATCCGCTGACCTAATTTCTAAAATTAAGTTTGAATGTTATAGGTGCTGAATAGCTGCCTATGTGTACGAACTATATTAGTAGAATTTGTTTGCACCAAGCCTCCAGTCCCGGCTTACTTGCTGCTTTACACAAACTCACGACACCCAAGGTGGATGGAGCTTATGTTGCATCCCAGCCATCGGTCTCGAAACATAAGCTGCCCACTGTAAATCCTTTTAATGTATTTGAAAAGAGTACTTACGTTATTACGTTGGATTATGGTATTTTACGTTTTGATCGATTTTTTGGGAACCAGACGAGCTATAAGGTGAAAAAATATGCAGAATGATCTCCTATATGTATCTTATTAGATAAAACCCCCAAAATTTGATTCTAGTATTCTTAAAATAAGCCAATCGATATAGTCTTCAGAATAGTCGATGTATAATGACACTATTTGCAATGTTGGTTGTAATTCAGTTTAGGTATTATGTTTTTTTTTTAATTGTAGGCCTAAGTGTTACAATTTTATGTTTTGTATTTTTATAGATTTTTTTATTACAAAAGAAAGATTACAATATTGCATTTAATTGTTTTTTATTTTATATTGATATATGAAATATGTTTCAAAAGTTATTAATATTAGGCCTATAATGAAGAAAATAGTGTTATAGTAGGTTATGGCAAACAATTGTATTGAGTTATTATAATTAATTGTTTTATTTAATCTGGTTTAATCAAATGAAAGACAATGCAAAAATACAAAAAATATTTATACTCACGAAATGAATGCTATGATAAATGTTTTAATGCTCAATTTTAACGGAGTATCTTACAAAATAATAGATTTTAAGTTAAATGGAAATTAGTTCAAATCTATCAACATTTTATTTAACAATGCATTTGCAAACATTAAAAATGTTAAGTGGTAGCAGTTGTTATGACTTTTTTAGATTGTTAATATTAGAGCAAACAGCTGATTACTGTACCAAAATTAAACATAATAATATGTAATTGTTATTTGATATATGGCACTCCCATTGATGTAAAATATTTAGTATGCTAGTAAGCCCCGTAAAAATCATAGGAAGATTAATTAGATACACATCAGAAATACATAATTAAAAAAATATATTATTAAAAAAGAACAGACTTTATCTAGACCTACCTAACTATGCTGATGGAGATTTTTCACTCGGTAAACGTGTACAATTATAAAGATTATAAAACTGTATGCCTATTTGTTAAAAATTTGTATTTATATACGTCATTATATATATAAAGAAATATAAAAATATATTTTCTTTTAATTGCTTTTTATTTCATATTGATATATCAAATAATTTAGAAGTTATTAATATTATAATGAAGAAATTAATAATGGAATTAAGTTTATATGTTATACGAAGATGTACGAATGTTTCCGAAGTTAATCAACTAGGTAGTCATCTCTCTTCTTTAAGTTTGTATAAACTAATTATATTGATGATAAACGATTGTATATATTATATACAGTTTATAACCTCAAAGCAAATATTATAACTTATTGTAGTATACATTAGTTCTATAACTCACACTTTAAAAATACCAACTTCACAAGAAATTATAATTATTGCAGTTGTAAACATAACTCCAAAGTATAATCTACGATGGGTTTTGTTTGAGTATTGCAGATGATGGGTAAAATCAGCTGTCATATTAAAATTTTAACAAATAGGCCTAGTGTTTTTGAATTTGGAATCAATAAAAAATAGTTCAACTGAATTGAAATAATGAGAATGAAGACGTGAACTGAATTGAAATAATGAGAATGAAGACGTGACTTCATTTCCCAATTAATTGTAAATTAACTGGGTATTTTTGAATTATTACAAAAAACATTTTTAAGAAATAAGAAAGCATTGTGTAATCATTTTCAGCGTTTTGAAACAATAAATAGATCGTCTTCTGCTGAACATAGCACATCGGGTGTAGATTTTTACCACTTTTTCAGGGGTCCCCATTGAACAACTCTGAGAAAATCTTGACCATTTCTAAACAGCCACTAAAAACTAACCCCCCATTTTAGAGCGGATGGGGTTTAAATTGCACAAAATTACCTTACTTGGAGCATATGGAATGTGTGTGCAAAATCTAACCTCGATCCGTTATTTCTGTGGGGCTGTAACCCCGTCGAAAACAAGAAGTAGAAACATTCTTAAAATAGTGATTTTCAAACATCATAACTTCGGCATCTGATGGTCCCAAGAGTTAACATTTGGTGCACATCCTCAGGGCACTTCCACAATGGGTATACGCAAAATCAGTACCAGTGACGCCCCCCAGTAAGCGTCACCGAAGCGTATTTTTTAAGTGTATTTTTGAAGTTGACATCCGTTAAGTTTGTGCTATCTCATAATTGAAAGATATCGACGGCAACTCCTTTTAATTAGCAGTTTAACTGAGTAAAAATTGATTATTTTTAATGCATTTTTTTGGGAGTTTTAAGCAATAATTTTCATATTTTAAGCTAACACGTAAAAGCCTTTTTTATAACTTAAAGTAGTTTCCCAGATTATTAATTTATAAATAGAATTCGAAACACGTTATTACGAATGCATGTTTCAACGATTTTGCGGCTTGAGTAAGAACTTTTCATTAAAATCATACTGTACACTCGGGAGTTTTCTTCAAGGTAAAGAAGAGCCTTAATCTGTTTGCGTTTGCTTCACAGCGGGGGTTGGCGAGCGAAGCGAGCAGGAGGCGGAGTCCTCTGGTAAATAATAAAAATAATAGATTTATCTGGAAAAGAGATAACTAGTCATATCCTAGCGATTACTGTTTGCTTTATTTCCGCCTTTATGAGTTATGGTCTTTAAGCAATACGTTTAAGAGTTGAACAATGACTAGTTATCACCAAGTTGGACCTACGGCACAGTGGCTGCAACTTCATGCACTGGCCTTTCTGACTTTGTGTGATAATCGATATTTAAAATAATAGATTTATTTTCACTCTATAATTACAGATGATGAATTACTGAGGTTGATTGAAGGGGAAGTAACATCAATAACCTGGCAAATTAATGAAAAATCTCATAACTCTTTTTCGCTTCGTTACCATTCGAATAACACCTACCCAGTTTCTTGTGAACTGTATACTTGTTAACTATATAAATTAAATAATTCGATCACGTACCTGAACCGCTGATGTGATTTGAGTGAATTTCCAAAATAAGTTTTTTTGTTTGTTTTAGTGTTTTAACTAACTATTTGGGATATTGGCGCTGAATAGCTACCTCGGTGTACGAAATGTATAAGAAGAATTTCTTTGCACCTCAGCCTCCATCTCCGACTCACGCGATGATTCGTTCCACTCGCAGCGGAAAACTTTGCACTTTTGCACCTCGTTCTTGTAGCCTCGGATTATGGACATACTACCGGTTGTTGCTGTTTTTTTTTTTTTGCTAACGAAGTCGTTCGAATAGAATCGGATATAAAAAGCGGTCTTTAAGTGCGAAAACATATACAGATATATTTATTATGTAGGACTACATTTTTAATAGCACAATAAAACTTGTTCTGGGGACCATGATAGGTGCTCATTGACCAATCCCGACCTTAGGTCTAACCATAAGAGTCACTACACTAGCTCTATTTTCCTATGGAAATTCGCTAATAACTTGTAATGGTTGAGCAAATAAAGTAATTGTGTAATAAGAAAAATACCTCGTTTATTTGTAATTCGTTGAACACATAAACAGTTAACATTCGAAGGAATCTGTTTTACATACCTGGGAAACATAAGTGAAAAGTTACAAGTTTATGGAGTTTTCCAAACGTTCATTTAACCAAAAAATAACAACCTTTATGTGGGGCACACGGTAAAATAAAACTTTGAAACAACTGGATTTGATTTAAAATAATCAATTTACATAACCGATGTACTCAATTCGTATTATTTGGACACCAAGAATACCTGTTTATTCGTTATAATGCACTATTTGAACTTAATGCGTTAAAGTTTTTGTCCGTTCCAATGCAACGCACAAGCCATTAAACTATATACGTGGGAGACACGTGGTTGTACGTGGCTATTCAGATAAATGAACAACTTGTTACGCCGATCAATATGTACTGCTGTACACGTGGGCCACTCGATATGGGAAAATGATAAAGGGAAACCAACCTATGACAAAACCTTGTTTATTATTTCGACCGTGAAGAGATGGTGTTCATATAGTCAAGTAGTAAGATATTGTAGTGGTATGGTTTACTTTACCAATGCTCCCTAAAATTTAACTGAAAAATTGATTCAAGTAAACAAATTCCATAGAAAAAAGAAAAAAGAAAAAATGTTGAAAAAATAACTAAATAATATTTATGTTATACTAGTGTGACATAAATAAATGTCATTAAATGTTCATTAAATAAATGAACACAATTTAATGAGTCCATTGAAAAATGTATATTAATTAAATAAACACAATTTAATGAGTGCATTGAAAACTTAATTTTAAAGTGCCTTGTGGTTAAAATAATATCCTTTTGGTAGGATCAGGTTTTAGAGCGCGTATTTAACATGTGGGTATTTAATGTGATACCAATTTATTTTATATGGGTAGCTATCCTATTTCAATTATTATTTAATTTTAAGATTATCCCATATCATTACTTTGACTTAAGTAACCAAATTGCAAATGGTTTTAATATAATTTAAGAATAATAAATACTACACAATTTTAGCTTTATAGCTATATTCTCTAAACAATCCTGGTTACTAATGTGTGTAAGGTGTGTAATGTTTAGTGAAAGTATTAGTGCAGTTTATGAGGGTGTAGAAAATTTTTATAAATCATTATTTTAAGAGTAGAACTATCCCATTTCATCCCTTTGACTTAAGTAATCGAATTGAAATATTTTTTTATATATCACTTAGATTTTTCATACAATTTTAGATTTATAGATTGTAGGAAGTTAGTTAAATTTATATCTATTGCATATGGGTAGCAACCCCATTTAAACACCTTGAACTGCATTAAGGGTCGGCTCTAGTAAAACAGAAAGCAACCTGCGACTCCAGCGTAGCGGCGGTAGGTTACGCGGACATTGCTCATCCTAAATCCATTTAAAACCCGAAATTGTTCAAATAGCGTTTTCAAAAAAATACCAAACTCTTGGGGACAAAATTCTTCATCCGAATGGCTTGATAATTTTTCGCTATAATTAATAGTTACATCGTAAAAAAATATTTAAAGTCACCCTATAGCGGCGGTAGGTTACACGGACATTGCTCAGCCTAAATCCATTTAAAACCCGCAATTGTTCAAATAGCGTTTTCAAAAAAATACCAAACTCTTGGGGACGAAATTCTTCATGCAAATGGCTTGGTACTTTTTCGCTATAACTAATAGTGACAACATAAAAAATTATTAAAAATTAATTTTTTAAATTGTTAATAAATATTAAACAAAACGTTTTTCTTAATTTTGGAAAAGCCATTTGCATGCGTATTGGCCATAGCTTTAAAATGAAATATCGTTCATAATTATCCGATCAAAAATAAAGGAAAAATATGGATTTTAATTTAACATTGGTCTTATGGAGTGTCAACCAACATGGCCGACAGCTAGAGCCGACCCTTAATTGTAATATCTAAACACTTCTGGAATTAATATGGATAAAATGTGAAATTTTAAGTGAAATGTAGTATTTGAGTTTAGAGAGGAAAAGTATTGATTTTAATATATAGAGATATATAGATTGTGATTCGACAAAAAAAAAATGCAGTTTGTTACTTCACCAGCCAAAACTATCACTAGCTATTTTTCTTCTAGCTAAAAACTTCTGTAGTGCTGTTTTCCAGCTCTTTATCACTATTCAAAATAATGAAATAGCTATATCCCGTTGTTTTACTGTTACCCTGTGTTCGATAGTTTTTACAACTATACCACTCGATAAAAAATTTAACTGTCTGCACAAATTTATTCTTGACGTTTCTATAAAAAATTATGGTTTTTAAGTTATTTTCTCTTAAAATTTAAAACGGCCGTTACTTTAAAACGAATTATTGAAATAAGTTGAATATTTTTATATAACTAGGGTTTTTCAACTGGAAATACCGTGAACAATCCATAGAGAAAATAGTTATTTATTAAAAAAGAAAACAACAAAAACAAAGTGGTTGCCGGACGGAAAACTGAGGTTTTTAGGACTCATGATTATAGGAACTTTTTACTGTAAACGATGCAATGAAGATGTAGGTCCACTACATCCTGTATATGTGGATAGATGTGCAGACTTCTTTGTACAATATCTATTTTACTAATAGGAATACGTTTAACATATTCACACCTTTGAGATAATACTTTTTATATATTCCACAAATCACAAAACTACATGTTCTTAGGTAGCGGCATGTTGAGTGCCCCACGTGTACAGCAGCAGTTAATATTGATCGACCTGACAAGAGGTTCATTCGTCTGCATATAGTGGTGTACGATAGATTATACACGGTGTTTCATAACTCTTGTTACATATTTTCTGGAATTGTTCCTGGTTAGTAAACACCAAATCACTGTTAATTTGCCTAATCATTTAAGTTGTTCTTCTAGGGGTTATCAAAATGGGTTTTTTTTATTAAACAAATCATTTATAAAATAATACGAAATTTGTATAATTTATTTGTATTAGTATTACCAAAATGGGGAAAAAGTTATGTTGACCTTGTCTTCTACATTTTCAAAATGGCGGTCGTTTAAACCCTTCAAACGGAAATAACGAAAAAACTAGCACTTTCTCGAAAAAAATTTCAAGAATAACAATTTTTTGCAAATTTAATTCCCTATCGATTGTAATATTTTTAAAAGTGGTTAGAGAATAACGGACTTATACCATTTTCGCCAGTTAGTACACGTCTCTCTTGGGGGCGATGTCTAAGATCGGTCGGAAACGCAACAATGAAACAAAATAAATAATATTTTATTGCAATTTCATAATTTCGTTATTTCCGTTTGAAAATTTTAAACGACTGCCTTTTGATAACATTGAAGTTATGTCAACATAACTTTTTTCCTATGTAGGTAATACTCATACAAAGGGTTGATACAAATTTTGCTGAGACATTTTTCAGATACGATTTTTTTATACATATATAAAAAAGAAACATTTTGGTCACAGTAGGACAACCGAAATAATTTTGGATAAATTAATAGTGATTTGGTGTTTACTTTTTACCCAGGAACAATCCCAGAAAATATATGACAAGAGTTACGAAGTAGCCCGTATTTAAAAAAGAATCCAGGCGTAAACAATATTGATTCAACATTACAGTACTTAACTGCGAGTTCGGGTTACTTTGATGTGTTCTCTCAGTGGTCTAGTGAAATAAATGTGTAAATAGAGAAGGGCGCTTATTGAGAGGATGAGGGTATAACTTGTCGAAAGATAAACAGTTTTACCAGAGGACATATTTGATCAATTTTACCAAACTCTAGACTCTGAACATAGAGTCAACATTGTTTATGTTTTCATTTCACTTAATGTTTGACTTAAGTGAACATTTCACGAGTAAATTGGACGATGCTTATTCCGGCAGTTTATTACAATTTTATAAAGAAGACATTTTCTATGGTTTTGGATAGTAAGACCTACTCGTCTATATCTGAAAGGTTTATTTGTAAGGTTCATGGACGAGATTTCCTACACACTCATTCACAGAAACAAATTTTGTCCTATAACACAAGACTTAAACACTTTGCATCCTCGGGTCCCACAATTGTTACAGAAATAACTTTAGGTAGCCTAAAATTAGGTAGAACAGGTGTCTACCTAAAATCTACCTGCATTAGATTTAATGCCTTAGCGGGCTTTAAAGGATCGTATTGTATAGATTGAAATAAATGAGAAATGTTTAGAAATTTTTCGAATTCGGCTTAGTTTAGTCGCAATCTACCATTTTGTATTTTGCTTTTTTTTTACAAAAACTTACTGTAACTCCAGAAATAGACATGATATTGAGTTTAAAGCATTTTTTATGTTACGATTTACAAGAATACGAAGCACGAAGAATTTATTTTAATAACTTTCAAAATGGCTGCTGTTATAAAATTTTGATGTTGAATATCTTGAAAACCGTTAACTTTACTACAAAAATTAACAAGACAAAAATATTTCAAAAGATAAGCGAGTTATCGAAAAAAAAAAACTGAAAACATAATTTCTTAGTAATTATTTGTCTATTCAAAATTAGCGTAAAACCTATTTTTTTTAATTCTTATAGTTTTCATATATAAGATAAAATCAACTCTGAAATATTGGTTGAAACTTAATTTCTCCCAAAAAAAAAAAAAAAACTAAATTTTGAAATTGGTTGTATTCGTACCCTCGTAAGCGTTATGTTCCCTAAGAGTTTTTAACAATATTCTATGTACCAGCAAACTTTCGAAAACCCAAGAAACATAAATCTTAGCGTAGCACGGGTATTCAGCTATTAATCTCGAGCATGTACAATATTTATAGAAATGTGCGGTAAAATTAAATAAATATGTTACACTGTGTTTTAAGGGATAACGTAGTGAAGATTCTTGTAGACGTTGTCTTACCTCGTTACCATGGTTACTATTTTAGATTCTTGTTTAACTTACTTTCAGAAAACAAATTGTGGACTGTGGACGTAAATTGGATGAAAGCATCTTCAGCTGTCCTTTATTTTTACTTTCCTTTTGGACTTTAAACCTTTATATATCCGAATGTCTTATGAAAGTCCTTAGTGTGGTTTTGTATAAGCAAAGTTCTACGACATCAAATAAATAAAGCGTCTAATGTTGTTCCCTAATTTTGGTAATGTTAAATGCCAAAGAGAGTCCTTCCTAGTTGGACAAAAATTAAGAACGCTTAGTTGATGGTGGAGGAAGTGATTACCAAAAGCAGACGAAATTTAACTCTTGTAAGGAATATAATTATTTAGTTTAAACAGTATTTAACGAAAGAAAATTCCGATACAAATAAGCTATTAAATTCTTTAGTCTGGAATTCTCATTCAGGTATTGTTAATTTAAATAAAGTATATAGGCCTACATATAATCCTACATTATAAAATTAAACAAATAGTTTTAACATGTTCAGTTTAGGATGAATAATTGTGCATTATATTTAAATTAACCCTAGAAGCGGTAAAGTTAACGAAAATGTTTTTTTTGGCGTTTGCAAGCATTTTTTCAAAACTTCGCCAAATATATTAGTTATATAGTAGTGTTCCATAACTTTTTTGTAGAGAAAGGCTCAAAGAATTCATATATGACAGTAAAATATGTATTTATGTAATATTTACAAAGTTATTAAGCTCAAGAAACGAAAAATGTTCAGTAACAAAAGGAAAAAGTTCAACTTTAGGCCTACATAAAAAGTAGTAAACATTTTTGGTAATTTTTGCCAAAATGTACAAAAGTTTTCTAATTTAGTTATAAATCGAACTGTATTCAAATATATATCAATTTCAAATTTCTTATTTTGAAAACACCAGTTTTTATGTTCCTACTACAATACTGCTATCAAAACTAGGTAGTAATTTGAATAGTAATTTAGAAATATATGCTTTGCTAAAAAATGATATATTATTATAACAAAGTGTAGAGAATAATCCAAAGAATTTAACTGTAAAATTGTAACTTATTATTTCATAAAAGTATTTGACTTAGTATTCCTTGAATCACAAAACTATATCAAACGAATAAAAACTTAAGCGTACGAATCCTATTCAAAATGACCGTTATAACAACACATGCAAAGCGTGAGAAACACCGAATTTTGAGGAACACTTGTCTGCATTTCCCAGGACTGTACGAATAAAACCGTTGTAGCAAATATAGTTATACAAATAAATCGAATTGTAAGAGATATCTCGAATGCAAAATGTGCTGTTTCATTGTTTGAAAACTGTCCAATTGCAAGGGTTTACAAGAAATCAAATGACATCGAAATTATAAGAGTGGCGAATTATTGGAGTGCGAATATTAAGAGTAGCATTAGATAGTCCAGATGTTTACGAATTCAATGGTATACAGTTATTCTGTTCAAAACAGATTTGTCTAACCATTATACGGCTTAGAAATATTAGAAAAAGTTAATAATTTCTCTGAGTTTTGTCACGCGCGTCAGCCGTTTAGAAAAGTAAAATTTCCAAACGATGATTACACAAATAAATATAAGTTTTAGAAAGAAATTGTACATTCAAAAAATAAAGTCTGAAACAATAATTTTCCCATCGTTTTTGTCTTTTTGAGATTGGAAGATTTTTAGTGGGTTAAATATTCTATACAATCACGCGCTACAAATGTGTTGTCGTGGCACGGAGTGACTACACAGGTGTGTAGTCTGCTGCTTTGAGGGTTAAAGGTATAGCAATCAATACAACGAAAAAGTTAGATAAAGAACGCTTGATAAATTTACCAACAGTGCAGAGTTGACAGTATACGAGAATGGTTGTAGTTTACCCAAAGACTACCACTAACACGGGAACTGTTAATCATTTTTCCATTTGCGACCTATAACTGTTAGGTGTGTTTCATCAATCTATACTTGATAACTATTCAATCTTTTTACTGGCCACCAGATTAGACTTGTGCAGAACATTCGAGTAGGAATTTCCTAAAGAAGGTGTCTTTATCACCATATTATGTCAATAGGTATGGAGCTAGTGAGGCGTACTAAATGTGGAATATAGCAGATACCTTTAAATATTCAAGAAAGTAGTGAATGTTGTATGATTCGTTGCAGTTGTTGTTTCAGTAGCATAGCTGTTAATGGGTATAAGTTTGAATAAAATTTAAAAAATATATATTTTCAGTGTTTTACCAGATTAATTAAACATTAGTAAATAAAGTTTCATTCTCTTTCTGGTTACTACAAAATAAAATAATGTATTGTAACTATCAATAATT
Source organism: Philaenus spumarius (assembly GCA_018207615.1). Taxonomy (NCBI): domain Eukaryota; kingdom Metazoa; phylum Arthropoda; class Insecta; order Hemiptera; family Aphrophoridae; genus Philaenus; species Philaenus spumarius. The sequence continues at coordinate 459,547 of JAGFPH010000119.1, read as the reverse complement.
TTGATGACTACGTTATTTTGGTACAAGATTATTTTGTTGTTGTTCTTGTGAATATAGATAATATACAGGGTGTCCCATAAGTAAAGAGTCAAGCTTCGGGGAATGTTTCTATGGGTCAAAATAAAGAGAAAATCAAGAATATTTGTTTCCTAAAACTCTTCGTTTTCCAGATATCCGCCATTTTGTATTTTTAACAAAATAATGAATATCTAGAGAACGGATTGACTGATTAAGTTCAAACTTGGCATTAAGTTTAATCTAACAGTAATCTATCTAAAAAAAAAATCGATTCTAACCAATCATGCTTTTCAAAATGGCGGCTGCTTGACCATTTCAAACCTAAATTACTCAAAAACCGTATATTTTAACAAAAAATTTCAAGACACCTTTTTTGTGTAGCTCTTTTGATTCCCCATCGGATGGTTTAACTTTCAAAACAATCGATGAAGGATAGGTAAGTTATGTGTAATAAGTGGTTTGTTCAACCCGGCATCCTACCAACACATAAATACTACAATATTGTATGCATAATTGCTGTCATTATCTTTAACATAGCTATTATCTATCCTTCATCGACTGTTTTGATAGTTACACCATCCAATAGGGAATCAAAAGGGATATAAAAAAGGTGTCTTGACATTTTTCGTTAAAATATTCGGTTTTTGAGTATTTTAGGTTTGAAATGGTCAAACAGCCGCCATTTTGAAACGCATTATCGATAAAATCGATTATTTTTCTTGAGATAGATTATTGTTAGATTAAACTTAATGCCAAGTTTGAACTTAATCAGTCAATCCGTTCTCTAGATATACATTATTTTGTTAAAAATACAAAATGGGTTTTGAGTATTTTAGGTTAGAAATTTTCAAACACCCGCCGTTTTGAAATGCATGATTGGATAGAATCGATTATTTTGTTTAAATAAATCATTGTTAGGTTAAACTTAATGCCAAGTTTGAACTCAATCAGTCAAACCGTTCTCTAGATATGAATTATTTTGTTAAAAATACAAAATGACGGATATATTTAAAACGAAGAGTTTTTTGAAAAAATTTTATTCTTGATTTTCTCTTTATTTTGACCTATAAAACCTTTCCCCGAAGTTTGGCTTTTTACTTATGGGACACCCTACATAGATTATTTATTAATATATCTAATGCAAATTTACAACTAAGTTTAAAATATAAAGGTTTTTACAACTGATCTAATAGTAAATTAAAAAATAGCAGACTCATTCGTGGAGGTTTCTGTACAAACATGTAGTGAAATTAATTAATTATGTAGTATTATGAGTTTGTTGACCTGATCGCTGCTGAATATAAAACCATTATTACTTCTTTGTTGAATGCATCACCTTAGTGAAATCAATCCATTATAATTACTTTGTTGACCCACCACTCTACAAAAGATCAAATCATTATTACGACTTTGTTGACTGCATCACCTTAGTGAAATCAACCATTATAATTACTTTGTTGACCCATCACTCTACTGAATATCAAATCAGTATTACGACTTTGTTGACTGCATAACTATATTGTAGATTAAACCCTTTAATGATTTTTTTTGACTGCATCATCCTACTGAAGATCAAACCATTATAATGACTCCCTTGACCACATCATTATACCGAAGATTAAACCATTTCATGATTTTTTGACAGCACCACCCTACTGAAGATCAAACTATTATAATTAAATCAAGGATTATTCGACAGAATCGCCATAAGGTAATTAAAATTAGTAGTACAATTACTTTGTTGACTGCATCACCCGACTGCAAATCAAACCTTATTAATTATCATATTGTAGACCGCATCACAATACTTAATATTAAACCATTATTTTGAATTTGTTCACCTCATTAACAAATCTTTATTATGGCAATGCAAACGTTTATTGTTTAATATATTTACACTGAGTTCATTTCTTGGTTCTGGAAATTTTAAAATATTTCCGATCCGGATATGTTGTTTACATTATGTGGTTTTTATCTAATAGTACGTATTACACTCATCTTATTTTAGTTTCCCTAATTATTGGTTATCAGCGTTTCATTCATACAATATGGATAATATGGTAAATTCATTCCTTTGATTGTATGGATAATATTATCTCTCATTTTAGTAGGAACAAATATATAATTATTGAATGCATTTACCTTAAGTACAACATTTGACCCCGCAGTTCGTGACCGTGAGGTGGTAGTGGAAGGAGGAGTGACGTGTGTGGAGTAGAAAGTTGACTTTGTGAACGCATGTCACGTGACGTCTTGATGCATAAGTAGCAGTACTTCATTAATATAAGGGAGGGTGCGTAGGCTGACATCGATCCGCCAGACGGTTTACGTTATAACGAGCGTCTACCGTAAGTCGATTGGCAAGAAGAATGTACATTAATTTGGCTTTGCATTAAAAGCTTAGAAGTCATCCAAAGTATAACGCACACTAAAAATCAATAAAGAGCATACAATTTATTCGTTCCCTTTGAAAAATCCATACTGTAATATAAGCAGAAAGCGTTTCTTTATTGTAAGGATTTAATTCAAAAACTTCCAATGTTGAAATAACTTTTACTGATTTGTTACTTTTTGTCGACTGGGTGAAATGTGATATGTTCTATAATAATTTTTCAAAATAAGAGTGAAAAGTAATTGAAAATTTTAAATATTTGTTAGAAAACTCATAGTTTGGATGTTTTTTTGCTTGTTAAACAGTTAAAGATAAACCAAAAGAGTAAACAGAAGAAATGTTTTCAGTGAAAAGATTCGCACACCGTGTATTATGTGTTCCTGTTAATACTGTTATTGCAGTACTTAACTAGTTTAGAAGAACAGGTAAATGAATCAGACATGGAACGGTTCGCGCGTGGGGGACTACCAGTGGAGGAGGGTGTTGGTGGGAATGAGAACACAAGCCGGCTACTATCTCTATTGAAAAAATTAACCGGCTCCCGTTTTGAGCTTAGTAGGTAGTAGCTGGAATAAATATTACAATATTTGTTTTTATACCTGCACAGTAAATTTGTCACAACCATGAACATATAATAAGGTGGACATACCTGTAAAATAGCTATATAAATCAATGCAACGACTCTGATGTTTTACTAGCAATCCGACCGAAACTTTCATAGCCCCAGCACTGATCGCCTTAATGTCACGCAAGCGCACTAGCTCAGTCTTTCACTGCACATCCTTACGGTTATCTGTTTTCCTTGTAATTACCTATAATACTTCTGCCGTTTTACTGACTATTACTTATTCTAAATTAAACTTTAAATGCATATGCATATGAAAATATTTGCACTGTTCCTGGTAGCATTTTACCGAGGGAATACAAGAGTTATGTCAAGCAAACCGGTGTCTATATGATGGGGCAAGTTGGGGGAGATTGTATTAGGAAATCCAATTCGTAAATAAATAGTCAAGGCTGGGTCTGAATTTAGTATAGATACTAAATTGTAGATTAGAAGAAGACTTAAAGGGATACCACGAAAATGAGTAAGTATTAATATGTATTTTATTTCATAGTTTTGTTCACGAATTCTTCTAAAATATTGGAAACAAGTTGATTATTTGGAACAAGAACCAAACTAGGCATAACACCACATAATACAAAACAAAATTATAAATAGATATCACTCTAAAACCTTTATCCACAAAATGATTTGCTTAGAATTTAAGACTGATTTCTCCTAAATTTTCATTTTTAAAATCCTACAAAAAATAACATATTTTGATCACGTAGTGAACCTTTGATGCGAGTTTAGAAAATTTGTAAAATTAAGTTTATACGTTTAATGGGTTTCAATCAACTAATTGGGAAATTGGTCTACTAATTATTAGCTGCCTGCGTGTACGAAATATATTAGTAGAATTTGTTAAAAGCCCCGGCTTATACGCAGCTTTGTTCTGCACGCAGTGGAAAAACTAGCTTTGCGAGTTTGCACATCGACCTTGGAATATGGATTGCTTTTCTTCGCTCGCAGCTGACAGCCGATCTATAAGGTCGTGTAAAAAAACAGACAGCTTACTAATCACTTATATTTATTTGTTTAGATAAAACCCTTAACAAGTTTTATTCTAGTACAAAAAGCTCAACAAATTGTTTCTACCGGTCAAGTGCTTCCAGTTGTCGGATATTTTGGATAACGAACTCGACTCGAACTCGAGCGATTTGTGTACCAAGTTTGATCTAAATCGGAGTTACATTCAGCAATTAGAGAGCGTTGCAATACAATCTAAATACAATTTTTAATGGAAACCCCAAAACGTGTCCTGGGGTCGATGATCGGTGCTCATTGACCATTTTCCACCTTAGATCTCACCATGAGAGTCACCGCATGTTTCTTATAGAAATTATCTTTTTATTTCAAATTATCCTTTTGATGTGTTTTAACAATAATGGTAAAAAACATTTAAAAGATAACCTATAACAAATCCACCGCAACTAAAATATCACCACTTTTTTTGTGACGCTTTGTTCATGATTAAGATTCTCTCTAGAGTGGTAACGCCCCCCCTCACAGCCCATGCAGCTATAGACTTGAATTCCCTCAGACATCCCTTTGATTGTGTGTAGACAATTTGAAACCACATCTAAGCAAGGAGAGAGATAAATATTTGCTGTTTACTCGGAACATTGTACACTTGATGTGAAGCTAGTGACTTGAAACTTGACACATATTACTTCTAATTTAAACAGGGTGTCCGGGAACTATCTGAAACAGCTTTGTAGAATTATTTCTTACGTAAAAATAAGATATAACGTTCCAATAAATATGAGTCTTACTTCGAACGTCGAGATGCGCGGCCGCTGATTGTGTGTGTTATGTTTGTATTAAGTAATGTAAAATGTTTGACAACCTCAAATGAGAGTTATTATCTGATGATGGGAAACAAGCCCCGAAACGCGTAGAAAGGAAAAAATATAGAAGTCACAGACGGTGTGCAGCAAGTACTTTGATAACTTTATACTAAATAAACATAGGTCCGAAAACGCTTCATTTTCCATTTATCCACCAATTTGTTTTTTTTACAATAAACCTAATATATTTGTATGATTATAACATACTAGCTGAATACCCGTGCTTCGCTACAGGGAATTTGTTTTTTGCATCATCATGATTAATAATTAATTGCCATATTTTCCTCTCGTTTTCTTTCATCTATTATTTCATGAAAGTAAATTATAAGATGTGTTTTCAATTAGTTTGGTATTTATTGGTCACTGGCTGCCCGCCAATCATCCTCGTTACGGTATGTGTAGCTGAATAAATTAAATCAATAAAAAAATCACAGTGAAGTGCGTCTTCTTTTTCAACCGCTAAGTCTACAGATTGGTAAATCACAGTCTTAGCTGGATGTTTGCAGATCACCCAGATACGTCTTTAATATGCGAATGCATAGATCGGGATGGTTTTGATCAGATTACGTCTAAAATAATTTCTTCAAATTAATAAGTGCCAAATTTCAGCTCTCTAGCTTTAAGGAAATAATACAAATTAATATTTATTGTTTTTAGGGGTTGTTATTACATTTTTAACCCTTAGCAGCACGTAACATAATGTAAAACTGGTTTATTTTGTATATGTATCTTGAAAGAAAGAAATTAAAAAATTTCAGCTCTCTAGCTTTAAGGAAAGTTTAAAAATAAATATTTATGGTTTTTAGGGGTTGTTATCACATGTTCACCCTTAGCAGCTCGTCACAAAATGTAAAACTCATTTACTTTTTATATGTGTTTTGTAAGAAATAAATGTACAAAATTTCAGCTTTAAGGAAAGTAAACAAACAACATGTATTGTTTTATGGGATGTTTCAACCCTTCAAAGCTAAATATTTTAAAATCCTATCATAGTGCGCCTCTAGTGCCTATGAGCAATATGTGTACCAAATTTCACGTTCCTTGGCGGTATTAAATTAATATTTATAGTTATCGGGGTTGTTGCCAAATGTTCACCCCTTAGCAAAACGTGATAAAATGTAAAACTGGTTTATTTTTGTATATGTATCTTGTAAGAAATAAATGTGTAACATTTTAGCTTTTTGGCTTTCAGGAATGTAAAGCAGACAGTGTTTATTGTTTTAGGGGTTGTTTCAACCCCTACAGGTCAAATATTTTAAAATCCTTACTTAATGGGCCTCTAGCTCCTATGAAACAAATGTGTACCAAATTTCAAGTTCGTAGGAGATTGCTTTTTTGAGATATACAACAAACAATATTAATTGTTTTATTGGTTGTTTCAACCCTTACAGGCCAAATATTTAAAAATCCTTTCTTAAGGGCCTCTAGCTCCTATGAAACAAATGTGTACCAAATTTAATGTTCGTAGGAGATTGCGGTTTTGAGATATATAAGAAACACTATTAATTGTTTTATTGGTTGTTTCAACCCTTACAGGCCAAATATTTAAAAATCCTTTCTTAATGTGCCTCTAGACCCTATGGCAAATACGTGTTCCAAATTTCACGTCCATAGGAGGTAGTGTTTTTGTGATATATAACAAACAATATTTATAGTTTTAGGGTTTGTTTCAACCCTAACAGGCCACACATTTTAAAATCCTTTCTTAGTGCGCCTCTAGTGCCTATGACCAATATGTGTACCAAATTTCAAGTTCCTAGGTGGTATGGTTTTTGAGAAACTGTGATCAGTCAATCAATGAGTGGTATTCGGCTCTTATAAGTATAGATAGATGAGTTTAAATTTGGTGTACATATTCTTTGTGTAATCTTTTACCAGGTTCCTAAAAAATCAGAACACCGCATTGTATATATTTTAAATGTTTAATATCTCTGAAATTGTTAAAGGCCGCCATTTAGAAATTATACAAGACATTGTTCTGGTTTTTTGCAATCAGTTAAAAGTTTTCATAACAAATAACTACATCAAATTTGAATTAAATGTCCTATCTACTTCGAAAGATATTAAGTTAACGGGGGGATATAAATGTAAAATGAAGCGTTTTCGGACCTATGTTTATTGGAACTTGTTACCTTATTTTTACGTAAGTAATAATTCTACATAGCTGTTACATATAGTTCCGGGACACTCTGTATAAGTTAAAAGTAATTTGTTTCAAGTTTCAAGTCACTAGCTTCACATGAAGTGTAGGAATTATTATTTTTTAAGGGTAACTATCTCGCTTTCCTAAAACCAAAATGGAAATGGATTTTATTTCTTGTATAACACCTAGGAATAATAATATGTATCAAATTTCAGCTCAAAAGATTGTAGGAAGTAAGTGAAATTTATGTTTATTGTACAGCGGTAGTTACCTCATCCATCCCCAAGAATGTCAGAAATTGGATTGGTTTACTTTTTCTATGTAACATTATTTATGAAATAAAAGTACCAAATTTTAGCTTATCTCTTCAAGAGAAGTAAAATTATTAATATTTATTATTTTATGAATTAGGTATCCCCGTTTTCGTCCTTTAAAAGAAAATAATCTAAACGTGCGAATTCAATTTTTGTTATGTATTACAATATAAGAAACAAATGTTCAAAATGTCAGCTCTTTATTCTCGAGACGAATTAAAGGAGTATTTTTTACAGTAGTTGCATCAATTTAACTCTTTAAATGTATGTAATTGAAATGATTTGTAAGGCGTACCTTATCTTGTGCTAATTATTCAGTATGCCAAATTTGTTCCACATATTATAAAAGATCTAGGAGTAGGCCTACATAGTGAAATACATATACATTGCATAGTGTACACCCACAACTTTTCTTTATAAGATGTTGAACATATATAGTTGAAAGATAAAGTTATACTATACGGTAGTTAAATCTTGCCAGTAGAAACGAAAATGTTGAAAACAATAACTTAAAGTTAAACAAATTAATTAAGATTGTACCTTCAAAATCTCTACAATAAATATAAAATTCTCAAAACTTAAAGCTGGAAGTTAGTGTTATTTTACATAATAAACGGTACCAGATAACTGCCACATACTTTCTCCCAGTTGAAACTTTATACCTTCCTAAGAGTAGAATAGGAGATGGTTATTTAGAATTGCAAAAGTAGGAAAATGTTACCATAGAAAATATTAGATGCATGTAACACACATCCATATTATATTATTATACTAGCTAGCCCGATCTGGCTTTGCACGGATAGACAAATCAAAGTTAAATGTATATTAACAAAAAATATATTATATCAATGAATATAAATTACACTATGTATTTCTTATGGGGAATTTTAGTAACTTACAACCCCCCAAACCTCCCCTAAAATTTCGATTTTTTTTAACCCTTTCTTAGCGAGCACCTAGGCCTTAGAGGAAGCTACATACCAAATTTCATTCCAATCCGTTTGGTGGTTTTGGAGAAATCGTGATTTAGTAACTTTGACCCCCTCCCCAAAAACCCTACCTAAGATTTCGAATTTTTTGAAACCGTTTCTTATCAGTACCTGTGGTGATTTAATAACTTTGAACCCCCGAAACCGAATTTTTTGAAAACCTTTCTAAGTGAGCCACTATGGCCCTACAGGAAGCTACATACCAAATTTCATTCCAATCCGTTCAGTAGTTT
>JAGFPH010000119.1:401843-421004 GCA_018207615.1 Philaenus spumarius | reverse complement strand
CATTCGATAGGAAATTAAATGGTTTGGCAAATTAATTATAGCCTACGCTTTATTCCTATGGATGTTGAACCCGTCAAACTAATAGACGCTGTTTTATTGTTATTCTTTGGTCGATAGTTTCAACAGTTAAGCCATTCGATAGGAAATTAAACGGTTGCCAAATTAAGCATTGCCTCTACGCTTTATTCCTTTGAATGTTGAACCCGTCAAACAATTAGACGCTGTTTTACTGTTACTTTGGTCGATAGTTTCAACAGTAACGCTATTCGATAGGAAATTAAACGGTCGGCAAATTAATCTTTGCCTACGCTTTATTCCTATGGATGTTGAACCCGTCAAACTATTAGACGCTGTTTTATTGTTATCCTTTGGTCTATAGTTTCTACAGTTACACCATTCGATAGAAATTAAGTGGGCGGCAAAAATGTACTATTGACGTTTATTTCTTGTAATTACGGGGTTTTGAGTTATTCTTATTTACAATGTTTGAATGGGCCACTCCTTTGAAACGTATTATTGGACAATATTGATTATTGTTGGTGAATTATGTTATTTTATGGATGAGTAACGTGCTAAATTTCAACTCTATCGGTTAAGCTATTCTATAGATATAAATTATTTAGTAAAAATAAAAATGGTGGATAGCTGGTAGAAGAAGCTGTTCCTGACATAGGTTTATAGAAAGTTATGTCTTTCTTTTGATCCGAATGGTCATGCCTTGCATTTTTCGGTTATTACAAAATCATCCTGTATAGAAAATCAACAAATAAGTAAAACAAAATTACTAAAATTAAACCCTTTCCAGTGTACATAAATAAGACTTAAACAAAAACAATGGTAATGGCAAAATTATTCTCTAGAGGTTACTATTTACATAACTTGTTGTAATTAATCAAATATTTCCTTCGGCTTAGCTCTAAGTCCCAAAGGATAGAGTTATTTTCTAATTTAGTAAATTACTTCCTCATCCCCGTCACGGAAGCACACGCACCCTCTTTATATACACATCCATTAACACTTTACCGCTCAAACATAAGCTCTAGGATAATCCACAGTTGTACCGCAGTTTTGAATCAATATTTAGCAAATTGTTGTTTTGTTAAAATGACATACTATTTAAAAAATATAATTTATTACTCTAACAAAATGCTAAAGCCGTTCACTACGGATTAGTAAAAATGTTAAACTTGCAGCATGTTAAAACCTAAGACACCATAAAACGTGTTCTGGAAACCATGATCGTTGCTCATTGACCAATCCCGGACTTTAGGTCTTACCACAAGAATCACTGCAATAGCTATCTTTCATATGGAAATTCGCTAATGACAAATTACAAAGTTGTCAAATTTAACGAAGAACAGTATGTTAGTGCGTTAGTTACGCGCATGCGCAAGTTAACAGGTATTTGGGAAGGTCGTTTAGTATCGGAAATCTTAGCTTTTTTTAGGCTGTCAGGCTGAAAGATAGCTATATCAAAATCACTCCATGCACAAAATGTTATTAACATGTTTAAAAGTGATTTGACGGTAAAAACAAATAATATATATTTCGGTAAAAAGAACAAAACAAAAAACACGCAAATTGGTAAAAAGTGGAGGGTAGTATCGGCTGAACAAAACCTATAGAGAATTGGTCTTTTGAGGTAATTAAATAACAGAACAATTACAAATGCTACCTGTTTACTTACAGGAGTTCTTAAACACACAAAAGACAGTTGTGTTAGCCTTTGAAAACACAGCCTAAAATAAAAGTAAAAAATAGATGTTAAAATTCTTAGTCTCTTTAAGAATGGTTATTTTTTATTCTTGCACAAATCACAATTAATTATAAATCAGTGTGTCTTCAACATTAGCACATTTTTCATTTGCCCAGCCGTTACACTGTATCCAATCTTCAAGACTCCCCGCAGATTATGCAGTTTGAGATCTGCGAAGAAGATGTAGGAACAGTTGAACAAGATGGAGCTCTGCTGCTTGAGTGTATCTTTCTTGAAGCGATATGTTGATTTTTAATTTCTCAGCAAGTTTGTAAGCCAGTTTTAAAAATTCAGGGTTGCTTAGAGGCATTTGTTGACTATCCAATGCTTTTACATGATTATATAGTATTTCCTATTTGTCAAGATCAAACATTTTATTAAACGTGCCTTTGTTATCCGAACAGCAAGGCTTAGCTGTTGCCTCTTTCCCTCCCAACAGGTTTTTGACACGATTTCCTAATGTACTTTTAGGAACACCATATCTAGCACTGGCTGCACATACTGCCATTTATTTGGACATGACTTTGTCCATGTCCAACTTCATATCTTCTTCATTCAAATTAACACGTATTTTCTACATGTGTTGCTAAAAAGCCAGAAATCGTAAAAAAAACTAGAAGTTTATTTACCAGTGTGATGTCCGATACCACCCGATTCCACTTTGTCCGATACTAGCCGAACGACTTGCAACGTATGAATGGCTTTCTACAGGTTTGTAACAACACGAATTAAACTATATTATGCCTAAATTATAATAATATATAAACCCTAATAAATGTTGTGATAGCAAAAATATATAAATACACTTACTTTGAAATAAGTTGCAACCACACAAAACTATCTAAGTATACCAGATCACTCACGAAAATACAAAAAAAAAACTCGAAGCACAAAACCCACCGTTCATAGGACAAAGCCAATTTGGCGTGGGTTTGGTTGGTTCATTTCAGGCGAAAAATAACGCAAACTGCCTTTGTCCGATACCAAACGACTTTCCCCTAACGTGACGTGGAATTAAAAATACGAAATTCATAAACTTTTTTGAATTGCATGTTTGTGGTACTAAGTTACTATTATAATTAATAATAATATTACCTTATTAAGGTCCGTCACCTTATTATGGCCGAAACTCCATCTTCAAGTCCTAATCACTCCGAAGAGATCGTTGCGCAATACAATAAACAATACATACACATATACACACCCATACACACAACACTAACACATAAATTCAATATCGCGCAAGTCATTGTACTATGTGCGTGACCTAATGTAGTCGGTGAAATATTGCCATTTATTAGTTGGCAGTATTTTAATGTGTGACAATCTCTTCGGAGTGATTAGGACTTGAAGATGGAGTTTCGGATCCGAAAAATGTCGTCTTAATTGTTAACGACAAGAAGTCCCATGACGGACATTAATAATTTAATATTATTATTAATTCTTACGTATTAATAGACTAAGTTAGTTTAGGTTTCGTTTTTTATATATTTTTCTGGGTTCTAACCGAAAAAACCTGAAACTAAATTACAGTCTCCAGCCTTAGTATGTTTTCAGTTTGTAAACATAAGTTTTTAAGACTTCTCACTTTGATAAAACGAGGATCTTCGGCTAATGGTAATCTGGCATCACTGTTATTTATATCTATCAGGTTAATACAATAGCTATGATCGATATGTCAATTAGCATATTCAACTTTTGAGTTTGTTCTTATTTATTTTATGATTGTTTTGGATAACTGTTAATATTTTAATTGCCGAAATCAGTGGAGTGTTTATGATATTTTAACCAAAATATGTTTTTTTTACATTTTTTTGAAATTACTGGTCTCGCCTATCTAAACTAATACCAAAAGGTTTTTCAATTTTTAAATAAAAAAGTAAATAATGTAGACATTTTCTAATTTTTCCTTTTCAGCTGTATAAAAATGGTTTTGTGGACGAAATACTAAACCCAATTCTTTATCATTGGCACAGGAACAATACTAAAAGTATTGGTAGAGAGTTATAAACACCCTTTGTGTTATTTGGGTAAGTTTTATTTTGTAAAGAAATACCAAGAAATCGATTTTCAATGGATAATTCAGTTATTATTTTATAATGTTTACACACTACAAGCTAAATATAATTAGTCTATGTGGTATGAGGATATGAGCTTATAGTATAGTAGAAAGTATATACTATATTATTATGTCGGAGTATTGTTCTTTATTCAGTTTCAAAAGCTCTTCAAATAATGAACTCTTAGCGCCGGTCAAGTAGCGTGTAGACTTCCAGCGGTGCCAAGTTTCTCCGACGGCGACAGTCCTCCAAACTTCAGACTAATTTACATGTTGTTCTACACAACGGAAACCATGACAGTTTATTGCTGTTTGAATAAATGTGAAACATTATCTGAATTTGGACACTACGAATTGCACAACAAATATGAACAAAATGTGTTGCAAGAGTAGAAATTATGTCTTCTCGTAGAATCGTGTATTTTGGACATTCCATCTTTGCAGGAAAATTTACTCAGATTATTTATTTCGTGTGAAAATAATGAACTACATTTAAATTTACAGAATTTTTGCGTCATGACATATTATAGAGTATTGCAGCCTGCAATTAATAATTTTAACATTGATTTGCAGTATTGAATAGGGTTACTAAGTACGAACATTTGTCGGTTTTTAGTCACAAGATTTATTTTTTAGTTTTATGTTGTAAAAATAATAAAGAGAGCTTATTCCAACTTGAGTTTTATTTTTCGGTTGGGAAGGGATTTAAATAACGTTGATATTAAATTAGTCGTTTTAGATCAAAGTTGGAATTTGCTTGTATTGTTTGGTCCCCATCAACAAAAATATTGTATATAAAAAGTGTGGTAGAAAAAGTTCAGAAAAGATATTTGCGTGTATTGAATTTTTAAGGATATTTTAAGTCAATTATATGGTAGTTAGGAGAAATTATGTTTCTTGAGAGGGGTTGTTTGGAGTTATGATCGAGGATCCTGAAAGCCTAAAACAAATATGCTGGTATGTTCCATCCTACGGGATAAGAATCAAACGACCACTTTACCAGTAACGGATTAGAACCAACTGGTAAAGTGAGTCTGAAATTTGATATATATTATTCTTAGGTGATATACAAGAAAAAAAACCCATTTGTATTTCGATTACTGGAGTCTAAGTGATACATGGTAGAACTAACGTTAAAAATAATTAATAATTCGTTCAATTGATGTGATGTTATAAACCTGACATGTGGCACATATTACCCTTATTGTATTTTGGTTATTTGCGACTAAGGGGTAAAATATTTATCGTAGGCAATATTTTAAGTAAAACATAAGTTAAAAGTATCTCAAACCTTGATTTTAAATGTTTACGTTTGTTCGAGGGTTATGAGTAACAAAATGACGGAAATCGTGAATTTGAAACCTTTCTGGCTTATAAATAGCTGACCACGTATGTAAACATTTGGACGGAACTCACTATGCGTTGGGCTAGAAAACTCGAAATAATGGTAACTCAATATTTACCACACATTCTTCGATCCATACCTTCAAGCGAAGCCGCCTGTACATGATAGTTTTTAAATAAAGCACATTAAGATAAATGTATGGTTAGAGGAAACAAGAACACAGCCTTGGAAAAATAAATACATTTTCCCTCTCTCTCTTTCTTTCAGAAAGCATATTTACTTTTAAACCCAGTAATTACTTTTTATACATCAAACTGCATCTGACAATCTGTTATTTATTCAACTCAAAACAATTCTATTCATGAGTTTTTCCTGAAAGACTTTTTAGTTTATAAATATTAAAAACCGTAGCCTTTGAGCATTCATGTCAATGAATAACTGTTTAACATGAACCGCTCAGTGTTGCCAACCTGCAATACAGTGTATACAAAGAAAGGGAAAGAGAAAATCGTGCTTTCACTACTAGTAATACTTCGCTAAATTACCGCATCGATCTATGTTTCTCTCGTGGGGCAAATATAACAGCGATGGTTATTCCAAGTGACATAATAATTGTAATTAATTCGTTGTACTTAATTTAAACTAAAGTGGAAACAGTTAACGTTGTACGCTCTGCTACAGCTTCGTCATAGTTGATCTATTTATAATATTAATAATTTTAAACATACATCTTTACGATTCACAATTAATTATACCTTGTAATTTTTATTCTTTAACATATTTGATTTAAAAATCACAATCATCAACAGAAGTATCATTTTCAATCTTTAAAATTATAAATGTTAGTTGTCATCACTTGTCATTCAAAACTTTAACATATTTTTTTAAGGTAAAAAACCTGAGTGGTATCATCTCCTGGAAACTATAGAGAATTTATATAATGATCATAAATTAATTAGAAATTTGAGATACAAAAAATAAAACACAGTTACGAAAATTCAACATTAATTTTGACACACCATTGAAACTAGTTAGAAATAGCAATAAATAATATATAATAATATATAACAAATAAAGGCAATTAGGATAGTAAAACACGACAAGTAACTTTAAATTTTGCCAATCTCATTCAAACGATGGAGAAACACTGACCCATTAATGTTCTGGGTATAATCGCCCAGCCTCACTTGAGGTAGGCAAAACCTCTAACACTGCACTTTAAAAGAAGGTGCTTGATGGAAAGAAAGTTACAACAGTAAGGACAAAATTGTGGATCCCACGAAGCATCAAAAACCCACGAGTTAACATGGAATAGAAAACCGCCATTTCTTCTCTACGGTTTCGGCGGTTTGAAGATATCCATGGCCGAGCTCTATCCTTAATTTCTCTTAGTTTACACACTTCACGTTAGGTTGGAAGTGTGTGGCTTTCTTAGCAGCTAGGTTGTCTTAGTATTTCCCTGTATCCCAGGGTGACCCGGAACCCAACAGAACGACACCCCAACACCTTGCAGCTAAAGTTTGTGCGTAGCCTTAACATTAAATTAATAGTGAACTAAACTTAAAGTGAAAAAATTATAGGAACAAGACCGAGCTTCTAGCTTTTCGTGTCAATGCTCTTCCATTCGTCTATTCAAGCCATACCTGCTTTTCCCTTGAATGGTTTCCTGCCCTTGGCGAACTATTTTGGATTATATAAATTTCTATACACTAACGATATTTAAATTAATTTCAATTTCTATTTTGCACATTTTCCTTTTATTTCATCCGTTTGTGGTAAATCGGTATGGCTGACATCTCAATTGAAAAGAGTTAGGGTTCACATTTTTATCAAGGTACTAAAGATAGCAGTGACCAAAAATTTGAATGTTTACCTTTTATATGAAACATTTACGAAATAAATGTACCAGATTTCAGTTCTCTAGGTTTGAGGGTGCGTTTACACGTGCGAGTTTTTAACTCTCGAGAGTGGTAGTAAAACTCGCAAGTGTAAAGGGTTCTGATAGTTCTCGCCGAAAGTAGAGGGGGAGCTCTCTGAAAGTTGTAATGTTGCATCATCCTCGCCAGTGTAAACGATTTTCCCACGCTCTCGGCGAGTGCTCTCAACTATTCAAGAAAATTTGTATTTGCTGAGAGTAAAATATGAAGAAACAAACTAAAAATTGTACCAACGAGGAGGTTTGCAACCTTATTAGTGCATGTGAGTTGCACCCAATTCTTTGGGATATTCAAAAGCCAGATTTCAAAAATAGAACCCAAAAAAACAGCTGTAATTGAGAAATTGGCAACATAATTCTATTGTTCGGCCCCTGAAATCAATCAGTAGGAAACTACATAATTTAAGAAACCTGGTAGTTTACTTCACAAATGTACATTTTTTATAAACAAAACAACATTATTAATAGAGCAATACCTGCATTCATTATCAATCCTTTTTCATAATCATGATTTCATTTTAATTAGGCCTACATGTTTCTTAAGGTTTCATTGAAAAATAGGGCCTTCTTTTGATTTCTTCCGTTCCGTATCAGCTTTTTATATTTTTTAACTTCTTAAGTTCTTTAAAAACCTTTAATTAAAATGAAAACATGATTATTAAAAATAATTGATAATGAATGCAGGTATTGATCTATTAATAATGTTGTTTTGTTTATAAAAAATTTAAATATGTGAAATAAACTTACTGGTTTCTTAAATTATGTAGTTTCCTACTGATTTCAGGGGCCGAACAATAGAATTCTGTTGGCAATTTCTCCATTACATCTGATCTTTTGGTTCTATTTTTTAAATCTGGGTTTTGAATGTCCGAAAGAATGGGGTACAACTCATATGCACTAATATGATTGCAAACCTCCTTGTTAGTCCAATTTTTAGTTTGTTTCCCCTTATTTTACTCTCAGCAAATACAAACTTTCTTGAATAGTTGAGAGCACTCGCCGAGAGCGTGAGGAAGAACGTTTACACTGGCGAGAATGATGCAACATTACAACCCTCTACTTTCGGCAGGAACTCGCAGAATCCTTTACACTTGCGAGTTTTACTCTCGAGAGTACATCTACCACTCTCGAGAGTTAAAAACTCGCACGTGTAAACGTACCTTTAGGGAAGTAAAATATGAATAATTTTCTTAGGAGTTGGTATCCCGTTTTCTTCACTTAATTGCAAATCAAAATGCAAGTGCTCCAACTTATTTATGTCACATTAGAAACAATTGCACAAAATTTTAACTCTCTATTCTCATATCAATAAAAAAAACTACGATATGATGTTATTCGTATTGAACCATTATAAGAACTAAATTTAAGAACAACGCTACATTACTTATATTCGCAACAGACGATTCTGATAAAACTACGTCGAATCAACTACATTTTGTAAGGTTGACTATGCGGTCACTGTTAACTACCCTTTTACTGTGAGAACAATTTACGGAAAATGTCAGTAAATTTTAATTATGAAATGGATAACATGCAAAAAAGCGGTGTTTATAAACTAACATGTAATATTTGTAATGCAGCTAATATAGGCCAAACAGGCCGTAGTTTTAAATTTAGGCGAACACTAAAGAAATTGGTGGTTGGGTCATAATGCCTGAAGTTTTTCTAATAATTTAAAAAAGTGCATTAATAATGTTAGTTTTAAGATTCTCCATACAAATGAAAAAGTAGGAAATTAAATTCATTTTGAATTTAAGAGATTAGGAGATTATTTTTTGAAGACTGGAACCTTGTACTAAATGATTAGGTAGAATTTAATTTATGTCAAACTCGGCTCTACTGAAACCACTGTCGGTCCTATGACCACAGGTATCCAGTGCCTTTCCACACCTTTTCTTTTTCATTTTGTTTGTCAGCCAAGTAAGTGTTCTCTGTTGTAATATTTATATGTTTGTTTTCTACATTTGTCTTAGTGTGTGTTAAGCTAGGGTCGGCAAGACTATTACGAAGTTGCTACTCGCTTGGCTCTAATTTTAGTGAGATGGTTACAAAAATAAATCATTAATTACATTCGAGTCTATATAAAGATCTGTTTTAATTGATGGTGTCCAGGTGGCTCCGGTCGGTACAGTCTTCTTTCTCATCTCTATGTCCATCTAGGCTGGCACCCCCACGCTAGCATCTATCCCGAAGACCCCTGTCTGCCAAAACTCTTAGTGTCACCCAAGAACCTTTCCCAAAATACCTCTTTTCTAATGTTTTCCCCCTATTTAAAAACTCTTGCCCCCTTTCGGGATTCCTCATCTAGACTTACTTTGATTTTACCCTACTTAAAAATTATTTACATAATTACCTACTCTATATTACATAAATGTACTACAAGTGCAATTCTGCTACTGTCAAATAGCTGGGTTTGAATTGATTCATTCCACTTTGCAACAAGACTCAATAAAAGTTTGTAGAAATTACTAATAAATATTGTGTGTGTGTGTTTTTTTAACCAAGTGTCTTCGGTAAATAATATTCATCATATAATTAAAGGTGTACGGTAGTTTACCCCATTTTAAATGTACGTAATCGAAATAAATTTCACGGCCTTAGTAATTACTGACACAAATTGTTCCTGATCCGTCAAACGATTTTTTCGTGCATAGCGAATACATGTACTATACATACCCGTAAACCTTTCTTCTTTACATACATAGATTAATACAATCTTAAATGCAATTTGTGTCCCTATTTTAATTAAATTCAATACTGTTTGGCTATTTTTAAGTTCATTCTAAGTTTATGTAAGGATATGGGGAAGAGGAAGGACTTTATCAACACTCTGGCGTTGTATCACACGATTGCAACAAGGTTGCGATGGACTGATTATTGAAATATAAAATTGCAAATGTATTTTGTGGTGCAGTTTCATTGAAAATGTTTAGATATATTGGGCTTTACAATGAGCTTTGATTGTGCAAAACTGTAGAAAGCTCACAAAACATGTTAAAAACATAATTATATACATGCTGTATCGGAAAATCGTTGTAGGACGTAAAGCGAATAAACTAAAGATGAGTAGAATCTTGGTTTTAAGTTTTTCACACCTATACCGTCTATGAAGAAATGTTTTTAATTCCAGTGTCCAAAAGACATTTTTCAGAGAGGGTGGGTTGGGTTTTGCATAAACTTGTAATAAAAACATAGGTTGAGTATTACATTCTTTGTAAAGACTTTTTTGAACGCATCTAAAAAAAACTCTTGACTTATTTTCAGTGAAGGTACGAGTTAGCGATTATAAACAAATACAAATCTGGGGTTTCTATTTCTATTTACTACCACTATAAAACAATTCTACACACTCTTCCAAAAAAATGACAAAGTTTAGAATTTTTCCAGAGTTAACCTACAGGGTGGCGCAGGGAAATTGGAAATTTTGAACTTTACGGTTGGCAGCACTGTAGAGTCGGTAATTGTTGGAAAGCGATGCGCAGTTGAAACAGCTTCGTTTGACAGCATGCGACTTCGTTAGGGATCAAGCGATGAAGCTTACAAAGAATACTGCACGCATTAAATTTACACCCCTATAAGTTGAAGATTGTGCAAAAATTACATAAACGAAACAATGTGTCGCGTATGGAGTATAGTAAACAGTAATTGGCTAAAATTAACGAGGTCGCCAATTTCCTTAGTAACGTTTGGATATCAGGCGAAGCCCATTTCCACCTCTACGGATTCGTGAAAAAAACCGAACTGGGCATAGGAAAATCCTTGTGAGTTTCACCAGCGTCCATTGCATAGAGCCAAGGTTTCAATCATGTCATGGTGTTACTTTCTCTTCCTTTTGAACGTGATAATGGCAGTGCAACAACAGAAACATTTGCTTGTTATGTTGATTCGCTTCAAACATTCTTTACACCGAGTCTGTACGATCTTAATCTTAACATAGAAAACATGTGGTTAACATCACGGTAACTGGAACTACACGGTATGTGTCACAAGACAGCTGCGCAGTAACTCTGAGCTCAGATGACTTCACTGACACCGTCTCATGCTTCCCGCCTATAGCAGAAGCAGATTGACTTGCACTATTTACGCAAACAACGATTTGCTGGGTTCGTTATGTGTAATTTTTACACAAATGTGTGCGTGATGTGTAGTATAGTTTTCTTATAAACAGTGTATATAATATTTGAAGTTTAAGTGTGTGTATATTTAAGTGTTTTATAACAAAATGCCTTGTTGTGCAGTTGCCGGTTGCACCAATCATACGGATCACGCAAAGAGGTTAGGAATTTCCTTTCATAAATTTCCTAAAGATAAACTATACAAACAGTGGGTATATTTTTGTAAAAGGAAAGATCATTTTAATTCACTTACAGCGCGGATTTGCTCTGAGCATTTTTTTAACGACAGATTTTGAAAGAGACTTAAAAAGTGAACTATTAAACAAACCTACATAAAAAACACATTTTAAAACCCAAGACAGTTCCATCACAAAAAATACCAAATGCCACCCCCCCCCCACATTATCTCAACGAGCCGAAAATCGTGAATCTAAAAATATTATAAAATCTTTGCTACAAGATTCAGCAGACAGTGTAAATATTCAAAACACACCTGATGATCAGGAAACTTATTCTTCCAATTTAAATTTATATGAAAACGACAATAATTTAAAAAAATAAAATAAATTACTTGTAAATAAACTGAACAATGCTAGTGTACTTATATCAAAACTCAAACAATCATTAGAAAAATATGAAAAAATATTTACTGTATGTCAGCAGCAATATGTATTAAAGGGGAAATGTACAAACTGGTGGCTGATGATGTAGCAAAAGCAGTAACTATCAGATGCATCTCTAAAAAAGGATTATCATATCTAAGGGAAACATTAAAATATCCCCTCCCAAGCGAGACAACCATAGCAAGGCGGCTTTCTCAATTTTCAACCCCTCCTAGATTTTTAGACATTAGTATGCATATACTTAAAGGGCAAGCTTTAATATATGAAGATTTTCCTAAGGATGTTGTCATCAGTTTTGACGAAATGAAAGTTAATTCAGACATCTGTTATGATCGTATTGAAGACAAGTTTAGAGGCCCACATGTGAATGTCCAAGTCATGATTATTCGTAGCCTAACACGGACATGGAAAAAGCCGATTACAGGTACAGTACCTGTTTTGTTGTATTTACTATTTGTTATGCTATTGTTATCACTTAATATTTGACCTTGAATATTTCCATTTTAGGTTTATTTATTGGGTTTAGGTCATTCATACTATTAATTTCAAACAAATCAACAAAATATTTCCTTAAATTTTTGTATATGCAAGTACATCTTTTTATAATGAATACCTATGAATTTACTGTCGATAAAAAAGGTTTTACTATAAAAAAATTGCACCTCAAGATTCCTTAGAGTGTATATATAATCCCATGAAAGATTGTATATTTTCCGTTCACCCAATAGTCGTGTAGGGTGATGTTTTTAAGAAGCTTGTCACTGGCGAAATCGAATCGCTGTAAAGATGCCGGGCGCTTCGGTGTCAGTGACGACATAGCCACCAACGACCTGCGCGTGACACATACCGTCTTGTTCTAGTTACCGTGGTTAACATCACGTCACACACTGCTCTACAATCTATGGCAGACGTTCGCCAGTTTTTTTTAAGACGCGTTATTTCACATACCGATGACATTACATGGCCTGCGAGATCAACTGATCTTAGTATGTGCGACTTCTTCCTGCGGGGATGTCTTAAAGGCAAGGTGTACCGTACTCGTCCTGCAACAATCCATGAACTAACTGAAGCAGAACATTGAAAACGAAATCACTGCCATTCCCTACAGTAAAATTTGACCAAACAATATTCAAACTGATTAATTAAAAAAAAAAAAAACAAAGTTATGATTGTTGGAAGTTGTTCAATTACCATTTGCTTTAGTTGTGGTAAAAAGTCTCCACCGAAATAGCGTCGGGTTTGGGGGTGGGAGGGGGTGGCAGGTAAAAAACTGTGTGTTTTCGAGGTTTTTTTGCAAATATTTCGTAAACCCTTCACTTTAGAACTTAGTTTGTTTAATATTTTTTTAAGATACGTTAACTTTTCCTAAAAAATTGTTGTATTAATTTTCAATAGTTTTGGAGATATGAGGGGTACAGTAAGATATTTCTGTAGGTATGGTTGAAAGGTGTTTAAATTTTAAAAAAATTAGACGATTTACCAAATAATTAACATTACGGACGGAGGTATGATTTGTGTTGATAATTTAGTTCAGCTGACTTGTGGTTGAGTGTTTGATGGACCATTTGCTCTAAATGTGGTAAAAAGTCTCCACCGAAATAGCGTTGGGTTTTGGGGTGGCAGGGTGTAGAAAGTGTAAAAATTTTGTGTTTTCTAGGTTTTTTTTGCAAATATCTCGTAAACCCTTCACCCGCCTCCAATCTTTAGAACCCCCTTTTAGAGTTCAATCATTTTTTAAGGTACATTCAATTTTCTACAAGTATGGTTCTATGTGTTTTTGGTATTATGGTGGGGGTACACCACAACAAACCCCACTATAATGGGTGTAACACGGAGACAGACAGGAACACGGGAGACTGACGTTTCGACACTGCTTTTTTAATTTGTATTTTGTTCGCTTGAAAATTGACTTATTTGTTGTTTAACTGTATTTATACCTTAAGTTCTAAAATTTTTATGAATTCATTAAAATTAATACAACGCAATTCTTTGATAACGTCCACAACGGATCGATATAAGAATGAGATGTCCTGGAACTGAAGATGATAGCATACTGTTGAAACTGGTAGTTCACTTTCACAAACAAGGATTGTTGGCAAATTAACCCAAACTAACTAAATATTTTGTATATATTTAATTTGTTTAAAGTTTAATTTAGATACACAAAACATGTCAGGGTGCGAATGCAGGGCATTAAATATACCTGTAATACGTTGCTGTAAGTGGACATTAAAAAGTGTTTCTAGGAAATGATCAATCTTTGTTTTGACTTTTAAGATTTGACACAGTGTAACTTAATTCATCTGAGCTCTAGGACTTTGCCTGTAGTCTACTTGACCGACTTTAGGTTCATTATGTGAAGTCTTTCCACATACTGTGCTACTGCTTAGCACGATGGCTATTGATGATCTCTACTTTGTTTGGCACCTTCTTACAATGCAGCAGACTTTAATTAAAAATACAATTAAGTGCTAATACAAAGTAAATAGGCGTAACACAAACACACCAACGTTTTTCTATAAATTAGTTTCATTAAACACATTAATATAACATTGTATATTTAAAACAAACAAAAACTAAGAACACGATTTAATATAAACATATTTAATTTAATTATACGTTCTAACTTCAAAAACATGTTTTACAACTGTTATTTCTGTACTGTCTTAAGTATAAATAAGCCGATGATTTTATGAAACAAAATACCAACTGTTTCAAAATAAATATCGGGGTTTTATACAATTTAACTTACAATTATAAGTAATACATCAAATGTGAGAGCAACTGTGTATAACACAAAAAGCTTTCTGTTCACTAGTCGATATCTTTGCTAATAGCGCTTTCTAACGGCAGATAGAGAAAACAGTGCATGCTCGTGTGCACAGGTGTACCAATAAAACTGTTGATTTTTCATTTGATATATTATTTATAATTGTAAATGTAATAATAAGGTAAATGTAATAAATACCACGAAACACCCCTTATACAGTATATATATATATTTAAAATTCAAATGAATTTTCGTTGTTTATGAACGTAATAATATAAAATATGTTTTAGAAATAAAAGCAGGATTGTGCATTTCGTGAAGTTTGGAACAAGGAACTTTTACTAAATTAATTCCATAAATAATGCTGCCCTGGAGCCGTACGCTGAGAAGATGAATACCCGGATACAAAGATAAAGTGAAAAAACAGTTTCCGACAAACTCCGAGTCGTAATTCACTTTTATTGTGCAGTAGGTTTAGATTCATGGGCGGCGACTTGTTTATTTGATGATTACTTGGAGATGTTCCGGTGTTTCGAATTTCTGTTTTAGTAAAACCAACAATAAATTTCAAGAAACGCTTGTTTAAAAGAGGATACATTTATATAAGTGATGCTACGTGATTTTATAATACACCAAGACAAATTTGTGAATGCCCATTAAAACAAAGCAAAGAGTAATAGAAACAAGTATGGTAGTACTCTAATAATTATCACAACGCCAATTTTTGAGATATTATTAAAACAATTGGTTAGGCGTGTCCTAAACAAATTTTATTTATGTAAAAATTCTTGTCTCAACAGGACATTTACAGTGGTGTTTCACATGATTATTGGTAACATTTGAACATTTTGAGTTACCCCGCCCCCCCGCCAACTCCTCTCGACCAAAATTGAAAAACGTAGGCACTCTATGGAGGCTATTCTTACCTGAGAAAATTCTTGTAAACGGAATTCACAAACATCAAATTAATAGTGTTAAATTGTGAGGGAGTGAAATCTGAGTTTTCAGTATTTTAATAATATCACATAAATGGTCACCCTTTTGGCTAGGGGTGTCTTATAAAATTTTCTTTATTACAAAATTCTTGTCTCAACAGTACATTACAGTGATGTACCACATGACTATTGGTCCCATTTGACAATTTTGAGTTAATCCCCTTCCGCCAACCCCTTTCGACTAAAATTGAACAATATTACGTTCTTTAGCAGCCCCTCACTGCAACGAATATTGCAGTAAACCTCATTTAGCTATCTTAACAAACAACCAAGATACTGTGCAAGTTATTTTACAGCCCCCCCCCCCCGTATATATATAGTAGAACTTTGCTACTATTTTCATTGCTCTAGTAGTTTACTTGACCAAAGCTCAGTTTTAGCGTAGCATTTAAATATTTTAATGATAATTTTAACTGACGTTTTCCATTCATAAAAATATGGACACTATTCTCAGGACTTTATCAAAGCGAGTAAATTTATTTTTAAACCTATCTCATCTTCGAAAATAAATAATTATTCGTCCATCTGTTTGCAATAAATCGCCAATTTAAGAAGAGTATTGTCATTGACAGTAGCCTACATCTCTCAAAATTATTTGAGCTGAATTTTCCAAATTCTGTGGTAATAACAATTAAAAAATATAGGCTACACGGAGAATGCCACAAGGCCTGACGTGCGCAGCTGTCTTCCAAGTGTAGCACGGTTTAACAAACGGATTTCTCCATTCATGGGACACTTGACCTACATTTAAAAAGACGTTATAAAAATAATCGCATTAATAATGTCATACAAAATGAATCAGTCTACCTGAAGACGTGCCAGTGTAGTACAACAGATTTGTATTCTTATCTACCTTCACCTTTAATTTATTTTAACTGTATTGTGAGGTACGTACATATTGATAAAAAATGGTCCGGAAATTTGTACTGACTTTACGAATGGATATTTCCTTAAAGTTGAAACAGTTCAAACTTATTACCAAATTGTTTATAAAACAACTAGAGGGCTCCGCCACCTGCTCTTTTCGCTCACTGACCCCGCGGCAAAGCAAATGCAAACAGATTATTATATAAAACATTTTCACGGAAATGGGATTTGATTAGGACAGAGTCATTTGGATTGGGGTAAAGTGGATGTGGAAGAGGTAATCTCAGCGCAGTAGGGCTCAGTTTTGCTTGAATGACAGGTATTGTTTTGTGTAATAGATAGATTTTTAAAGAACCAATCATTTTGTAAGGGATGATTAAAACTAGGTTGCCGAAGTAAACACGATATCGAGGTCTATCAAAATAGTTTTTCTAAATGTAACAAACACCTGTTGTCTCAAACTTTTATTGAAAGCTGCAATTCTTTTACAAGAAGTGAAAGCATAGAGGTTGAATGTCAAACAGTTGCATAACTTCCTTAGTAGGCACAATGTTGAAGTCGTAAATTTTATTGCAATTCTTTTAAATATGATCTGAAAATTTCCCCTAAAAAATTTAAACTTCCCATAAGGCCTTTCCGAAATGAGGTTGCAGAACACATAACTCAATACTTCCTTAGTATACACAATATTGAGCTTAACTGAAATTGCTGTATTGTTCTAATTATTATCAAAATGTTTTGTCTGAAACATTTTTTTAACTTTAACCCTTACCGCTATAGGCAATGCTTATCTTATGGGAGTGAATAGCAACTTCGTTATCTACCTGCGTCTGTAGGCAGAGGGATTATTTAATATGTAGGATAATCGAACTTAAGGTACTAGTACAGATGTTCGGGACCATCAATTCCAAAGGAAAGAAACAAAACTTCGCTTTTTAAACTGACTACGGCAAACAAATATTAACTACATAAATCAAATATAACGAGAAAAAAAACAAAAGTTGAATAGGCGAATTAAAAGCCATCTTGCTAGTCTGATAGATATAACAGTGATTCAAGATTTTTCACAACGTAAGAAGTACTACCAACTTATATATGTTTACAAAATGAAAAGACAATGTGGTTGGAGAGTTTAAGTTAGTTTAGGTCATGTCTTTTTGGGGTCGTAGTTTTCTTTAATTTCAACGTTGTCGATATTCCTGTTCTTTCTTTTATTAGATTTCATAAAATGTCGTTTTATTTGTATAAGTGTTGAATTGTTATTATTCCACCATAAT
This sequence comes from Philaenus spumarius, assembly GCA_018207615.1. Classification (NCBI taxonomy): domain Eukaryota; kingdom Metazoa; phylum Arthropoda; class Insecta; order Hemiptera; family Aphrophoridae; genus Philaenus; species Philaenus spumarius. Next base: position 403,261 of record JAGFPH010000119.1, on the reverse strand, counting down.
TAGGATAAATAAATTTGTTTACGTAATTCTTTTAACATTTTGTCTTATATTTTGTTAACGATTGTTATTTTTCACCTTTTTGGTGTCAGTTCAGACATAGCGAAAAGGGCTGATAATAACCAGCATTTTGTGATTCTTCTCTCACTCTCGCAATTACTGTATTTGTAATATTTGTCTTTAGCGGAAATGGTTTCAGTTTTGCTCTCAATTTATTTTGTACTTTCAGAATATAAAAACAAACGCCCACTTCATATGGTCATATTGCCCTACACAATTATCAAAGGAAATCTTAATAGTTCCTTTTATTAATAGATTTTTTAGGGCATGACAAAACCAAATACCGTTTCAGAAACGGAGTAAATAAAGTTGATTTATTTAGGTACGTTTTAAATTGTAGTAAGTACAATTAATTCAGTTATAGGTTAAAATAGCTGAGACTACAATGGCAGCCTTTTAGTTAACAATGTTAGTGTCTGACTAAGTTTATATTTTAAAATTGATAGATTCATTCTGCTGTGTATGAATTATTATTGACTCATATTCAACTAACTGTTAAGTAACCTGAGTTTAAACAAATATTTTTAAACGTAAAATTTATTTTAAACTGATGGGCTTACGTTACTCCGAAAATTATACGGTACTGGAAGATTTTCCGGATAATACAACAAAAAGCTTGTTTTTAGTAAGAAGGAAAATATTTACTGTTTAAAACGAGTCCTCTACCTTGAGTGAGGAAACGACAGAAGTCATTGAGATTAATATTATCAATAAACTGTTGAATAAATAATAAACAGTTTTACTAAGTTGGAGGAGTATTTAAGTAATTATTTATCCAACTTGCTAAATACATTAGACATAACTAATAGTAATTATTTGTAATTGATAACAACTTTGTCGATGTTGGCATTACTGTGTTTAAAATATATCCCTCTCGCAGGCGACTTTGGCAGCTGACATATGGGTACAAAATTAGGTTAATAAACTACGAAGCAATTGAAAACAGACTTCAGGATGTGCGTTAAAAGTCTAAATGAGGCCGCCAGGCACTCTGCCTGTCTGTGCCGTCATTAGTAAGATCGTTTAGACATTAGTAATTGCAATGTTTCATGCAATTTGTGAATATGAAGAGTAAGAGTACTTGAAAGAATATGTTTATACGACTAGACATTATATTGACACTAAAATCTAGTTACCACAAAAATTAGATGCATTATGTTTATATAGTTCTTTTGAGACAGAAGATAGTTTGTGCAAATCCAAACGTATTTGTTAGCGATTCGGGAGCTAAACGATGTAACGCATTTAAAGTATCCAAAGGTAATGCACCTTACGTATTCAAGGTAACGTAACTTAAGCAGCTTAAAGTATCTTACTCCAAAGCCATAAAGATAACATACCACAAGTACATCAATGTAACT
>JAGFPH010000119.1:381981-395150 GCA_018207615.1 Philaenus spumarius | reverse complement strand
TATACAAATTACACAAGATTATCTTCAAAACTCGATGAAAGATAAGTTATACTGAAGAGGACTGTTGGGACTGTTTCGTCCTGGTATTGCACACACTTAAGTTGGCCAATCACAGTAGATCTGAACTTTTTGTGTTCTAAAAGTAACTGGCATAAGCGACTTGAAATGTAAAAAATTAAACTGATTAATAACTCAACTTTATTTATATTAATTGTAATGCTTTTCTCCTTAAATATACTCTACAATTGCACTAATACGTCATTGTACTTTTGTTTTCCTCTGTTTAAAAGCAAGGTGAAAATCAATTTCTATCAGATGTTTGAAAACATTGGTAGTTTTCTTTTTTACTACATAAACTGACTCATAACGTGCCCCTTTAAACAGTACTTTAACTTTTGGGAAAATATAAAAGTAGCACGGTTATATATTGAGTATGTTCGAGTGTAGTGTCTGTCAAACAAAAACTGTTTCTCATAAAGTGCTGAGTGAATTCCTAGCTTTGTCCTGGTAAAGAATGTTTAATCCTTATAATAATTCTGATTAACTTATGGTCCTTCTCGAATCCATTCTTCAAAAACTTCATGTTATTTGACATACACAAAATCTCCAACCTAGTATGAACCATGGAAACATAAATTTTCAGTTTTCCGGGACGACATATTTTAAAAGAAAAAATAAACGTAAAATATGTTTAATTTTGAATTTAATTTAGCAATGCGCATTTTCCACGTTATACGATCATGAAAAACCATTCCCAAATAAAATGAAGACTTTTGTTTTATTTCAATGCATGAACACCACACTGAATTTCCGACTACACATCTATACATTTATATAACATACGAGCTTAAAATATAGACCCTCCTCTCAGATTAAAATTTATATATCAACTTTTATACCTATTTAAAACCATATAATGTTTGGAAACCATCACCTCATTTTTTCATGGAAACCATCAGCCATTAGTTTGCATGGCAGTTTCCACTTCTTGCATTTTATCTAAAATGCCACCCATCTTGTCTTACTGTCAAGATAAATTGTCGTTGGTGTAGCGTGCCATTAAGATATGGAATAGAGAATGATGAATTTGTTTCTGTAAAATTATCATACTGTAAGTATAACAATCGCACTTAAATATATTGTGTACTAAAATTTCGCGCTTCAATTGTTAACACAATTTTCACTCACAGTCAAACACAATGCAAAATCTAAATAAACAAATACTGAAATCAACACCATTGTCAGCTAATTTAAAAGTTGAGTGTTATTTACATACACCTAAGGTACATAGCTATGTTCAAGTATGTTTTTTTAAATACAGTAAATCAAAATTAATATTGGTTACCACAGATACACAATTTTATATTTATGACATCTTCTAATAATTACAAAAGTTTTACTAAGTTCTACCAAATAAAATTACAACGGTCACGCAAAAATAATAAGTTTTTAAATTCGATTTATTTGCCTCAATTATGGCATACAAAGTTCAACAAAGCTGAATGAGTTTTCCCATACTAAATACATAAACACAGAATACATTAACATTTAAAAAAAAAATACAATAGTTGAAATTAGATTGAACAATAAATATACATGATATAAAAAAGCATAGGAATGATTATTACGAACAAAACAAAAGTATAATACTAAAAAACATTTAACCAACCAAAAAACAATGGTATACCCTCAAAGACTTTCCGAATGCGCAGTGAGATATTCTTACCTTTTTTTTAAATTAATTTATCTATAGAATTAATTTCTTTTCAGTCCGTTGTACAACTTAAAACCCGAGTAATGCCTCATGTTCAAACACCTTCAGTCTATGAATTATTTAGTATAGGAATATTTTCTGACAGATGGAATATCCATGTTGGTGCTGACTGACACCACTCTTGTTGGACTAAAAAAACAGCAAAACGTTAAAAATATAAATACATGGCATTTCGAAAATTTTATTTTTTAAAATATATTTCTACATGAATCTCTATACTTAAAATTAAAAATTGTTCAAATTAAAACAAATTTACAAAATAATTATCAAATTTTAAATAGCATTAAAAAAAAATTTGGAAAACGGTTGACCCTAAAGGCCATTCCATGTAACTTCCCGCTAAGTTTAATTACAACAAACACTATTTTTGGAAATTTTTAACTGCCATAACTTTTGAATGAATCAACCGATTTTTATGCGATTTGCGGCAATCGATGCAGTTTTTTGAGTCCATTGAAAGAATCGAAAACAAAAATTTTTCTGATGAAACATTTCGGAGAAATTGAGAAAAAACACTTTTTTTGATTTTCTTTCGTTCACGATATCTCACGAACGAATTAACCGATTTTGACCGGACTGGTAGCGATCAACGTCACTTTTCAAGGTTAAAAGCTGATTAGATTTTGGAATTGATCGGTAAAGCCGTTTAAAAGTTATTCCAAAAAAACCTGATTTGAAAATATTTTATTTCTTAGTTTTTTCGAAATTTCTCAGAACCTACCGGTCCGAATTAGTTGAAATTTTTAGGAAATCTAAGTTTGATGGAACTATTTAGAACGCCGTTTAGTAGGATCCAATCGGTTAAGCCGTTCAAAAGTTATAAGCGGGTCACATACTTACATGCACACACACATACATACAGACAGGGTGACACCCTCTCGGGAGTGGTCAGGGAAGATTCCTAGGACCTCAAAACGTCGAGATCTGATGAATACTCGATTTTCGAAAAACGGGGTGAAACCAATAACTTCCCGATTTTAGAAAATTTTCAATTTTCTTAGCGGGAAGTTAAAAACACATTAATAACTTTTTAGGCGAGTAATCAATTCAATTCCAAAAGAGTGAACACTGAAATTTCCCCTTTTCTTAATAGCTCTTAAAAATAATTATCTAAGGTAGACATCTTGTATTAAATGAATGTATATGAAATTCCAATTAAACTTATTTTGTATAGAAATTCTATTTATTTATTTTGGCATTGTGCCAAAGATGTTTGTTTTTGTCAATCCGGTAAAGGGACTAAAATTCAGAAACATTAAAATAATTATTAAACTAAGCTTTCTGCATTTTGTGCTCTTTTAACTTCATTATTGGTATGTCAGTTTTTAATATAGAACTGTTCTGTTTTAATTGTTACCATAGTTTTTAGTTGTTACCATAACGGAAGGAAAACATGCAATGAGTGCTCAACATGTGAGGCGACCCTTTGTAAAATGCCCTTGTTTTAACAATATATTTTTTAAACTTTAAATAATAATACATTTATAATTTTTTTATATGTTTTGTTTTATTTTTGAGTAAATCTAATCTATTAAGTTCTACAATGAGTTCGAGCAAACTAGGAGTGCACTTGGTCTAATGGGCGAGTCATCCCTTCTACAGTCTACTCCTTAAAACCTGCCTTGGCGGTACAACCAATTCCACAAAAAAATAGGTCCACAAATAACATTTAACTGAGGAAATAGACAGCGCTCACATTCTTATAACTTTACGTACTTGCTTACAACCTTTTTATAAAAAAGTATTTCACATTTTAGAGAAAACTATGACAAATATCTATAAATAAGTAAGGTTTTGTTTCATACAAAATTAAAAAATGTTATAACTGTGATGCACAATTTTACTAAGTTTTTTATTAAATAAAAGTGATGACAACAAAAATGGTCAAAGCGAGAAATTTTTGTATTTTTAGGCAAAAAGAAAACTTTTTGCGAGAAGGTTGTTGATAATTAGTGGAATTAACTTTTTTATTTAAAACAATTTTCTGTACGACCTTTTGTTTAGTCAGGAGGAAGGTAATTCCTGTAATGAATACATTTTGTGCTTGTTTGACATTGATTTGGTGCGATCCTGGCTGTTCTGATTTGGTAATCAGATTATATAGGCTAAGTAATTTTATTATTCTTAGTTCTTGCGGTTTTTCCAAAATCCAACAATTTTTTTGTAAATTGGACTCCATGCTTAGATTTTTGAAAGGTTCAAGTAAACTTGCCAACTTGGACCTTCAATATTTTTAAATATCAAAAATTAAATTTTTTGTTTACTACTCATTTAGTAAATGTTTTACCATTAAAACTTTATAACGATTTAGGCCTACACAAGATTGACATAATAATATACTACCCATATAAAAACCTTAATTCTCTATGAAGTATCGAATTCAATACATTAAAATAAATTTTAAAATGTTCAGTAACGTTTTTTTTCGAATTCGGACATTGATTTTTATTATCATGAATAACAATGTCAAAAAAGTCATTGTAACTACATCATTTGGCAACCGTTTCCAATATAGCTGATGAAAATACATTAGGCCTACTACAGATGAGCACTGTGACTGTTGTTGCTATTTTAACTGTTGTAAAAAAAACTAACAAAAAACTAAAATAAACTAACCCGAATTCGTAAAATGTTTCTGAATATTTTAATTTATTACAATGCATAGAATCCGATCCTGTATTATAGCACGATAAGGTTTTTTTTGTGACACTTGTATATATTTATAAATAAAACAACTATTTTTTACACGTCCTGTTCACTAAGAAAAATGTGTTTATCACTTTTATTTACCGTTACATTACAGTGACAAACTAGGGTGTACAGTGAAGAACAGAGGTATTTTTTTTTATTGAGGTTGTACTGGTGACGTTGGACACAACAATTACAGCGTGGGGACCGGGCCTTACTTCCCCTCTCGGAGTGCATTGCCGGCGTGAGGAATCTACAGTGTAATTCCCCCCCCCCCCACTCCTTTAAGGTACATCAAGGGGCAACTTTCACATTACACTCAGATCTGAGCCGTAGCACAGAAATGTCCTTGCTTACCCGCTAATGGGTAAAAACGTTAAGTTTTGAGATTTGAAGGAAGTTTTTCTTCGCGAATAAAGTATAACGCACATCAATTTACCTTATAAAATAGTACAAACAAATTTTTGCATAGTATTGGGAAATATATTTAATTTTGATTATGAGGTTGGAGTTTACTTATATGATTATGAGGTTGGAGTTTACTTATATGATTATGAGGTTGGTGTTGGATATCTGTGACTTATATGGGGCTTAACCGTGAAACAGTTATGGAGTTACACATTGACACCAACTGGGACTGTTTTTTCCTTCAAAGCAACAAAGTAACTAACACACTTAATAGCCTATGGTAGGTTGGGTACTAAATTTACCGTGTAGTTCACAATCTAATTTGATACTATCTTTGTTGTATCATATAAGCTTGTAAGAATAAGCTTTGGGAAGTTAATACTGTTTCAGAACATACTGGTTTCAAAGAGTGTTTATATTGCATTGTGGGTTTGTGTTGTTGGTTATGATATTGTGACGTCAGTACATCAAAGAAACCTCGCTTTTCCCTCTTAACGTTTGATCTCCTTCCTACAATAGCCAGATATATTTTACCAAGGAAACTAAAACGAAATATGCTTTTCAATATACTACACCGAAAACAGCTGTTTTCTTTACCTGTTCATCAGTAAGTCCTTCTTTCCCGTACACTATTAAGAAAATTTACTGTGCACTTACACGGTAAATTTACCGTGCACCATCTAATGTGAAATCAAAATAATTCGACTACGCAGCTGAACCGTAGCAGAAGGTGCCCCACGGTAAACTCATCCTTGTGGATTTGAACAGAGTACTTTGTGTTGTATATTACGTTTTGATCGATTTTGGGGGTACTATATTATCGTATTAAAAAAAATGTGCAGAATAACAATTATATATTATTTCTCAAAGGTGTTTTTGTCGCTAAGCGATATCTCCCTTAACTCTTCATCAAAATTAATTATTCAAGCATCTTAAAATATATAGACAAAGAGTTTAAAATTCATGTTTTCGTTACAAAAATTGATTAAAAAAACTTGTATATTATACTTTATATAGTTTCTAATGAAAGGCGCTATCTATTAATAATCTGTTTAACTAACATGACAGCTGTTAGTTAGATTGTTTTCATTCTATATGCAAGTGTAATCTATCACAGCACAATTCAATCAAATTAAATCACAGTAAATAAATTAACGTAGGCTAATATACTTAATTAAATCAATGTTTTAAATCAGGTATGTACTCCTAATTTGCGAAATATTAGCACGGATCATCTAGTCTTATATATTTATGAACGTAGTACTAACCTTCAAATGGTCGATATACTCATTTGTCTCTTTCTTAAAGCCTGATTATAGTTTCGATTTTACAATGTTATTCACCAAGACGAACACTTATTACAAATTATTACCTGTGAAACACAATGACATCACAAGATACAAATAGGTATAGCGGTGTGTGAAGTATTTTACTTAGATGTATTATACCTTGTTCTACTTAATACTCTTTTAAGGCTTTTACTTTCTCATTGATATTACTTGGGGAATACATTTCGCGAGTTTACTTTTCCCAATATTTTTTACAATAAACATAGATACATAACCCTACTTAATGAAATGAATTTAAAGGCAGTTATTTAAAAAAAAATCATTGATTAAGGTGAGTGGAAGGAACACAAACAAATGTACAAAGTGATACCGAGGCAATCGACACTTTTTTATGTTTCTTAAAATATAAGACAAAATTGATTGAAACCGACAACATAATTAAATTACACCTTGAAAAAGAAATTTCTCTAAATTAAGCCACGGTTCTAAATCGAAGAATTTAATATTTTTTTAACAGATTAATACAACTTGGACAACAAATGAAAACATAACTCGGGTTTCATGTTTTGCAAACTATTTCTTAAAACGTGACAGTAAGTTTCCACCTTAGAGGAGTACCGAGTAGTAACTTAAACATAATATATGGATTTACAATTTGCTATTAGCACGGTTAGGCTTTCATAACTAATTAAAGTGGTAAACACATTTCGTTATTTACCTTGAATTAATCATGTTCTGGTCATTGGTCTAGATTGATTGACTCAAGTCTAAGAGGCATTCAAAACATTTTGAAGATGTAAAAGCATTATTGAATTAAAAGAGCGCCCTTAACTTGGTTTAGTAGTTACTGTTCTTGCTTGGCAAAACCTATCAACAGTAACCTATGTCCTTTGGGTTAAAGATCTGCTAAACAGTGGAGATGAATTTAAGAATTTGCCATCCGTAGCAAGATCACATGTATTTAACACTGTAAATTTTAATAGTAACAAGATAAAATAAAAATCTTACCGACAATAAAACAAAATCTAGAGTAACAGATACTTTTGATATTTTTCATGTTTAGTTTTCACGAGTTGTTAACAAAAACAGTTGTGAATTAATTAGAAATATTTTTAATGATACGGTATGAGTTAAATTAAAGCAGCTGAGGTTGGTTTTTAGAACAGCTGATTACATTGTTGATTGTTGCCAGGTCACGTTGCTTATTATTACTTTTTTGTTTGAGGTTAGCTGAAGCTGTAATAGTTCTTACCATTCCTGAAAAAGTTTTGTTGGTAGAGCGTTATTTTTCTTAAACGGAATAGGCCATTCCTTTGGTCCTAGTTTGACACGAACTGCTGTAGAGTTTCAAGGACGATTTGACAAACAGTCACCAAGTAATGATGAATGGAGTTTAAAAGGTCCGTCGTACTCAGCGTAAAAGGACGCTACGAATGAAAACCAGGGTGGACTTCTTAAGCAAGTCCTGCAGTCTCCGATAAGAATCCTTCTCTTTTCCGAGCATCTTTGAAAATGAACATCATTAATACGTCTTTGAGTAAAATGATTAATAACCTTGGTGGATTCCCATATACAATTTATTCAAACTGGTCAGTAGTTTATTGCTTTTCAATATTAGCATGCATTGAGTGAATAAAGGTATATTACCCGGGAACCCGGGAAGTTTTTCCCACTTTGTTTATAATTGAGAAGTAAAATTCTTGAATTAATGTTTAATTTGGCAGTGCCTTCTTCATTTAGGATTCCAACTAACCACATAAATACTTGAATGTCTCAGAGTTTATATATACATATATAAAGTATCTTGCATTTTCTCGAACCTCGAGCTCCCTTCTAGAAATATGGACTTGAAAAGAACTAAGCACATTCCGCCTTTGCAAGCCGTTGAAAATAAAACAGTTACAAATTAGTTTAAAACACTCAACCCAACACTCTTACCCAACATTCGTGGCGTATCCATGCGAATCTTGTAGTTTTCACCCTTACAAAGTTTCATATTATTGAAAAAAAATTTATTAGTGATTATTATAAATTTTAATAATCGTAAGATACAATAATTTTTGCCGTTATTGTTTTTATTTACAGGTGAATACACAGCCACTGAAGCCTAAAAATATTGTTGTGTTAAACTCTCTAGTTCCTCAAACACAACGTCACAGAAACAACTGGTATACTAGATAGATAAGCTGTTCGAACTCATAACTAATACTTATGTAATTACCTTAACCATAATAATCCTTATTAAGTCGATGTGGTGTTTGTTTATATTCGAGAAAAAACTTGTTTTTGCATTGCTAATCAAATTAGTATCCAAAACTTAACTTATTTTTTCGACTTTTGAACTTGGTACACAACACCGATATTACTTTTACTACACACTTGAATTAGATACAATGAGAGGAGGTCGTACTTGTGCTACTACACTCCCTTGCTGTATGCGATACACTTTTAATGTTTGTCCATTTAACCACTATAATCTGTGCAACCATTGTATTAATAATTATATTTCATATTAAAACCAAACACTTGGTATGATTTTAACCCGACGATATCACGAAAGACCAGAATGACGCATTCCATTCTTTTTATTTACTTATTACAAACGTTATTACTGTAGTATTAAAGAATATCAATAATGTACATTCAAAATCTAAAAATAATAAATTAAATTCAATGTCAACTAAGAAATTTAATATTTCCTCTGACGAAGTCAGTCTCAATTCATTCTCAATGTACGGAATCTATTTGCGTTACCAAGTGGTTTCCAATGTGTGAGGGGAATTATAACGTTTATTATAACTCCTGATATGTCATAAATTCAATTGTTTTATTTAATTAGTTAATAATGTTTGGCATTTTAGCTCTTAGGTTTATTATTACATTTTAGCTCGTACATTATTAAACATAAATTATAAAACATGTGTTCAGTAGCAAATGGGTTGTACTCTAGTGGTATTTAACGTTCTGACTTAATATAATCAATTTATAAACGTTAATTAGCTATGCAGTAAAACTTGAAACATTTGTCAAACAAACAGGCAGATAGTCAAAAAATGTATAAATGTGTGTTTAGGATTTGGTAATGGGTGAATAACCATATAAGAACTTAAAAAACGTTTGTATTTTGAAACATAGACAGACACTTCAATTTTATTTATATGTATAAATGGTCGCGTATCACGTCCATTCGCAAAACCCATAATTGTTTCATACATTTTTAAATTTTTAAATAGGATCCTTAAATATTTCCGGGATAAAAAGTAGTCTAGATTATTCTCTCTAAAGTCCTTTGCAGGCAGTAGAAAGTTTCGTCAAAATTAATTCAGTCATTGCGGAGATTAGACCGGAAAAACAGACACAGACAAAAATAAAAACATGCTTGTTTTTGTTTTGATAAAGTGTGAACAACCATATAAGCTTAGAAAAAAGTATTTATTTCGAAATAACAGACGGAAACTTATTTATGTGTATAGATAGGCCTACTAATCTCTTTTTTTTAAATACTACAATGGAATAAATTACGATGCATTATAGATCATACATTCTCATTTTTGTGTTTTATATAAACTATAAAATGAATTCCAATATAAATCAACGGTCTACTAATGTTGGATGTTTACTCATATTTTGCATACAAACGAAATGTTTTAACAGAAAACATTTCTTCACAATAGAGTTGTTATTCCGGTGACTTTGTGTGGACAATGGACGCTGTGAAATTGAACGGTTTCCAGTTGAAAGCTTGTATTGAATTCCAGACCCAATCATACACTTTGAAATAACACAAGTTTGTATTGAATAGAATACAGTATTGTCCGAGTCTTGTACAATTTCGTTCAAGAGGTTTTGTGAAGTCGTATGTAAAGTTCCTTTGCGATATAAATATTTCATTTTAAAACGCAATCTATAGAACAGTGTATACCATAGCTCTTGGATCACGTAACACAAAAACCATATAGTATAGCTTTCGATTCATTTTTAGAAGGTTAGTACTATTAGCTGTCAATGGTAATGTAAATTGTCAGTACTAGATCATTATTACATTTAGACTATGCCAAACAATATTAAGTAATTTTTAAGCAGTCACCTTAAAGGGACTGTCAATAATATCTGTTCTGAATATAACGTTAAGTCAGTAATATTAGCAACAATTTACAATACACATTACCCATACTAATATTATAAAGAGGTAAAATTTGTTTGTTTGTTTGTATGTAGGAGGTAATCTCTGGAACTACTGAACCGATTAAAAAAATATTTTTCCTAATAAAAATATACACTATCCCTGAGTAACATAGAATAGAATTAATTTATTTTGATAAAAGCCTTTTTTATTTAAATATTTGTAAATTTAGTTGGAAAAAAATCTTAGGTTAGGCCTAGACTGATGAATCATCGCATGTATGTACATTTATTACCATAGCAACCAATTGAATAAAATAACAGATAAAACAGCTGATTTCAAACTTTGAAGCAATTATTTAAATTTCTAACTTTTAGGTTAGGCTTTTAGGTACTTTCGTATTACTGTACACGGAGGCCACTATTTTTTAAACGCTGCTAGTTTAGGTATTGTTTTAGTAAACAATAGAAATGCAATAATAATAATAATAATAATAATTTAAAAAATGAGCCTAAAGCTCTAACCTATAGTATTAAGTCACAGTATGTTTAGTTACTAGAGGTTACTACTAAAAATAGTATGTAATAAAACATGTCTAAAAATAGTGGCCTCCGTATAATACGTAAGTACCGTTTTTTTAATTTTATTAAAGTGTAGACCTGAGCCATGATGGTTCTTTTAACTTTTATTATAACTGCTGTTATAAAATATACGAAATAATTTGATTTGAACATTTAACATTATTTACCATCTTAGCTTTGATGTTATTATTAATAATATTATAAAGAAGTAAAATTTGTGGGGGGGGGGTAATCCCCGAAACTAGTGAACCGATTGAAAAAAATAGTTTTACTAATAAAAAGCTCCACTATTATTTAGTAACATAGGCTAGAACTAATTGTGGTTTAAGGGTTATAACAACCCCTAAAACAATAAATATTAATTGTTATACTATCCTTAAAGCTAGAGAGCTGACATTTTGTTCATTTATTTCTTACAAGATACATAGAAAAAGTAAACTAGATGTGCAATTTGTCGCGTGCTACTAAGGGGTGAAAATGTGAATGTGATAACAACCCCTAAAACAATAACAATTAATTGTTGTATTTTACTAAAAGTTAGTGAGCTGAAAATTTGTACATTTATTTCTTACAACATACATAAAAAAAGTATCATAGATTGACATTTTGTCACGTGCTGATAAGATGTGAAAATAAAGTAAAAATGTTTATTGTTATAATTTCCTTAAAACTAGAGAATAAACCTTTAATAAATGAAGGAATTTAAAAATAAGAAACCACTATGTTACATCCTTATTAAAATAAATAAGACATATTAGAATTTAATAGTAGGGCCTATTTATATAAAACAACCTGTTATCGACGGGAGTCACAGCGGGGTTGGCGAGCGAAGCGAGCAGGAGGCGGAGCCCTCTAGTGTATTTATAAATTAGATTAATTTCATTCTCCAAAAAAGTTACTCTTTCAGGTCTGAAATTTAAAATTTTTGTTCTGCAGTGATTTCTGAAAGCTTATATTGCTTAAAATTAAAAATGGAATATCAGCAGTAAAATTAAGTGGTTTGTCTTTTACACTATCAAAAAGCGACCTAGGAGTCAAATAAAACATTCCACAAAATCAACAAAGTGCGTACTATTTACAATGTAAGCTGTAAGAATTTTTTTTTAAATTGTTTAAACAGCCTAGTAAATCAACTCCATGACATTGAACCAACTCCATAGTTTCAAAAATGGCATGGAGTTGATGAATATCACATGGGAAAAATGCTAGTTTTAAGGTTAGAAATATTATACTTAGATCTATGCATATTTACAGAAAATACCTAATACAGTTTTTACAAAAAAAAAAAAAAAAAAAAAAAATAGCACAAATGTAACACGTTTGTAATACCTTGGAGTTGATAGTTAGTGAATGTACTCGCCTAATATTTGGTTTTAACAAACATCAAGTTTCATTTGATTAACTGTAATCGTTGAGGGAACAATCTAATTGTTGGTCACAAAAAACATGTCTGTGTCTTCATCATATGACTAACAGCTTTAGAACATACATGGCCTGTTTTTATGTTTTTGAGAAATAGCACCTATATGAAGTAAAATAAAAATATGTTGGCCATTAAATATATTCTAATTTATATTAAATTACTTCTGGTTATTGTCTTTAATATTATATATAAAACAATTGAAATAATATGATTAATTTAATACATAATTATACAAATTTACAACTTTCCATTACAAATCTGTTTTTATAACATGCCACGGAGTTGAAATTCAAGGTTTTTTGAATTTTAACAAAATAAATTGAAATTTAATCAATTATTAAATTGCAGGAATATTGTGATTCATACTTAATGCTGTTCATTGTCATGTAGTAAAATCATTTTTTAAATGTCTACGGGGTTTTAAATACCAGTAACTTAAATTGCAATGTTTTTGAGAATGACCTATTATTATTGCCTAACTAAACTAATTTAATTAAAAATGTTACCTTATATTTTTGTAATGCTCACAGTCCTTTTTCTTTTTTATTCTTTATTATGTCAACGTTTCACCTATTTTTAAGCCATTTTCAAACGGCTTTAAAGTTGTATTAACTTGGGTTGATTATTGCGCGTCGTTTATTCTTAATAAAACATATGCACACCGCTCTTATATACCTATATACAACACTTACATGCAACTCTAATTGATCGAGCGGAAGCGAGGTCCTGCTTCAAGATCATTTGGTATTTCGTCTGTCTCTGTCTGTTACGCGATTGTACGACCAGACACGAAGTTCGATTGTCTTCAAATTTAGTATAAATATTCCTTGACGTCAAGAAAACCACGTATGTGTAGAAATTTTCGTAAAATATAGTATTAATA
>JAGFPH010000119.1:364150-381420 GCA_018207615.1 Philaenus spumarius | reverse complement strand
AACCAATAAAATGTTTTACTTTAAAATGTTTTCAATATTAATATGTGCCATTATCTTATAGAATATACATTTTGTTTTTTGAGTCTCTAAAACTAAATCCTTAAAAAAACTGATAAAGTAATACCATAAAAATAAATTTAAACAAATTTTAATAAAGAATAAAAAATAAATTATAAAATTTCAACATAAATTATAAAATTGTAACCTGTAAAAAGATCTTAAGGGTCTGCTCCAGTAAACGAGAAATCCACCGTAACGCAAACGCCTCTCACTATATCCCTATCTAATCAGTGCATTTTCTTGCGCTGACATTGCCTCATTTCAAACCATTTTATAAGTCTATTTTTTGTAATTAATTGAGTGTTGAAAAAATAACTGAATATTCTTTAAAAAATTTTGGACCCTTCTTGCAAATTATTTTTCGTTATTAATTTCTTATTGTGTTAGGAAAAAAATTCAAACTTTGTACTTACAAAATTTCAAAATCAAAAGCATTTAAAAAAATGTAAATTGCAAGACGGATGCTTATTGTGACTGTGCTTAAAATGAGACCTTGCAAACAATTTTATGATAAAAACTTTACGAAATAAATGGTTTGAAATTTAACATTGCTCTTATGGGATAAAAATCGAAGATGGTTGCCACTACAGCAGACCCTTAATCGAAAGAAACAAGTTCAAAACTGATAGCCTACTATGAACGAATAAAACTTAGTTGCGGTGTGTTTAAAAATGTAAGTTATTTGAAATTATAAACACAAGGAATAAATAAATATAATAAGTACAAAATCTCTTATTTTATAAACCTTTATGAAAATTAGTTGTACGGTAAAGTCGTAATAAAGTATTTGAACACTTCGTTTTAGGGGTAGTGCCAATTTTACTATTACCAATTTTATTTCGACCGTTCGGCATTTCGTGCATTAGAAACTGTTTTCTTCTTAGTCACGGCCAAATGCGTTGTTCTATTATTTACAAAGTTTACATAAATATTCCTAGAAGACATTTAAAACGACGAGTACAATAGTTTTTATTTATCAAGTGTTTTTTTAAACAGTTGCAAGGACGGTTAAGGGAAAACCAAATCAGAAATAAATGAATAATGTAGACCTATCACTATAAAGATTCTGTGATTATTTGTCAATTTTATTTCATATCTTTAGCTCGAATTTATCGAATCCTGCCGAGTTTTGACATTGAGATTTTCAATTATGTTATCTACTGATGAGGTCGATATTACAAGATTACAATGTGAATGGAATCGAAAAGGACTTAGGAAAAGACACATTTGTATTCATCAAATTTGGGTTATGGTTGGAATAAACGGATGCAAAATGATTAGTGTATTGATTTTACAGATCTTGTAAGTTACATTATTGTAATGAAACGATAACCTACATTAGTTTCGAGAATCATTCCATTAGACCAACAAACTTTTCAACAAAGAGCAGATTTAAAATGTTTCTCTAAGTCTACTGTTCACAGAACTACTGTGACAAATTACGTAGTACTGAACGCGGTGACCACGTTCATGTTTTGCTCGTACGAGTTCTATCTTGGATGTGATGTGGAATGGAGGAGCTCTATTTCAATAATCTTGTAAAAAATGGTGATGGATTGGAATATTGTCTTTTTATTTAATACTGGGTTAGGAACTGCTTTTGTGTGTTTGTAGAATTGGGCATAAATGTATAATTTGCAACATTAATTTCTATATGAGTGTAACTGTAGCCGGTTGTATTAGGAATTACAATGTATTAAATGAAAAGACAGTATTTCCAACTAACTAAATTTTTGAAAAAAAATTATTATGTTTAAATATGTATAGAGTGTTCATAAAGTCCCTTTAATCTCCTTTATTTATTTAATGTTACTGAAAATAAGTTAAAATAACTTTGCATATTATATCTTATGTTGCAAAATAGGTCAAATGTTTTTACATATCTTAACCTCTAGATTTTGGGGGGCTTGAGAGGTTTAACAATTTCAATTGTAAAGGTAGGTTATATATTACACCATTGAAAAGCTTATTAAAAGAAAAACAGAATGGCACAAACTAGAGCTTAGTATCTTGCTTCGTTTCTAAGTAAAATGGACAATCAAAGTTATGGAAAAGTGTTATTTTTATGACATCAAAATAGGTTATTATATTATTATTATTAGGAATAAGTAAGTTGTAGGTTGAGGTTAAATTTAACACATTTAAAAAATACAAATTGTAAATAAATGTAGAACTGCACCAGTAATTAATTTATCTGAGTTTCTATGTGTAGCCTACTTGAAAAACATTTTGGGGAAATGTAAATGGAACTGGGAATACAACCTTTGTCCTTTATAAATTACTTTCTCTACTGTATGCGTAACTGATAAGCACTACTTTTCATGTACTGACAGGATAGCAATACCTCCTTCATTCTGTTCCTTATATTAAATTTGTTGTGATAGCACTTTTGTTGTTTTGCCTTTTTCAAATGAATCGCTCAAATGATGACTAGGTTGAAATGATTTTACCGACAAGAACTTGCTTTGGTATTACAATAAAAATATAATTTTCCTGAACTTTGAATGTTCATTACTTTGAAATGAAGTAATATATTAAACTGTAGTTTGCACCATTCTGTTTTTCTTTTATTATGCTTTGAAATTTTTCTTACATGACTTACCTTTATATTTGAAATTGTTAACCCCCTTACCCTAAGCCCCCAAAATAATTGAGGGTAAGATATGGCAAAAAATGTGTCCTGTTTTGCAACACTAGATATATAAAAAGTTTTATTAACTTATTTTCAGTAGCAAAAACAATGAGGGGGTTAAGGGACTTTATGAACACTCTATATATGAATAAAGATATATACAGAGTGGTCAGAACCAAGTGTTAAAAATTTTGGGAAATGGTTTTATAGGTCAAAATAAAGAGAAATCAAGAATAATTTTTTTTCGAAAAGCGCTTCATTTTCCAAATATCCGCCATTCTGTTTCTTTTACTAAATAATTAATATCTAGAGAACGGTTTAACCGATTGAGTTCAAATTTCGCATGAAATTTAACATAACAATGATCTATTTTAAGCAAAATAAATGATTATATACAATTATGCGCTTTAAAATGGCTGCTGTATGAAAATGTTAGACCTAAATTACTCAAAAACCGTACATTTTAATAAAAAATGTGAAGTTTTCTTTTTGTAGCCCTTTTGATTCAGTATCGGAGGATGTAATTTTAAAAACAATCGGATGAAGGATAATAGTTAAGTTAAAAATAATGACAGCAAATCTAGGGGCTTACTGAGATATAACCCACGCTCCTTTTAATACATTTTTTTAAAATACGGGGTGTCACACACACTGATAGGTTAGTTATAGTTTGGGTATTGTGAAACTCGTTCGAGCAAATAAACTTATTAGTTATGGGATTTTGTGTTCAAGTTTTTGTTTTATCAAATTTTATTTTGTGTCTACTGTTTATAAAGGAGAAAGGGTCCGCCTAGTCGTTTTGGATCTACGAGGAAACACGGAACCACTTCCAGATAACTAGATAAAGGTTAATGATAACACGGGTGCGAATCTGGTACATGCATGCAGCTATAGTTAGTGTTTAGTTTCTATCTGAGATTTACTACCTGTACACAATTACAAGATTTATTACCGTTTACATAGTTGACCAAACTTCATTCTGTGTAATTTTTAACAAAGCTTTATTAAATTGTCGTATAGCTAATACATATATTGGAATAAGAAATAGTTGCGCTCTTTAATATTAATGAGGATTTAAAACTTAGCAGTGTTTAAACAGCACTTGGAAATAAATACATCTTTTCTTATCATATTCTTTTTTTAATGTTTGATTTTGATAATTTCATCAACAACATCAGTTGCTATTGCAATTGCATCCTCTCACGACATGTGGACATCGCACGTGGCCCCGTCCTCCGGCTATAATCATGTTATAGATTAGTCACAGAGATATTTTTATAATCATCTTGAGACGTTTGCCACCATTTGTGTATAGAGAAAATAATTCACGACGTTTTGGGAAAAATAACTCTCGTTATCAAGTGAAAATAAACGGTACCAGGAACTGGCACATACTTTCTCACAAATACATTTAAATTACTAAACAGATTCACTGTGTCTTGTAGGGTGGGGTAGGAGAGTTTTTTTATTAAAGTTGGAGATTAACTAATAAATATTATTATTATTATTATCTAGAGAGAAAACTATTCGATCGATTTCGAAAAAATTTGCACCAAACACGTCAATTAGGTCTTTATAGATGCACGTAAAATGGTTTTGAACTTTTTTTAAAAACAACCCGCTTTAAGGCCAAAAACCCCCCAAAACAGTTATTATTATTATTATTAGCTAAACGAGAATTTTTAGAAATATGCGGGTTTCTGTATATGTTAGGGCACATTAAAGGCTACAAATAAGCCAAATTTTATCAAAATCGTTAGAGCCGTTTTTTCATAAAAAAATAATAACTGATTTTTTGGGGGTTTTTTGGCCAAAAAGGGGGTTGTTTTTCAAAATTGTTCAAAACCCTTTTTCGTGCATCTATACAGGCGTACTGGACATGTCTGGTGCAAATTTGGTTAAAATCGATCGAATAGTTTTCTCTCTAGCTTTGTATACATACAGACATACAGACATACATACAGACATACAGACAGACATTTTGTAAAAACCACTTTTTTGGACTCAGGGGGTCCCAAAACGGATATTTCCACAAAAATAGTATAGTGAGAAAGTAATATAAATTTATAAATAAGCAAGTAATAACCCGTATGGAAAAACCTTTCACAAACGATAAATAATTGAAGCCTCAAATATAAATATAATTATTAGCGGACAACCCGATGAGCTAAGAAATAAGGCCATTGTGGCTAATTTTGAATTAAACACGAACAAAACTTAATAGATTATTAGAAAATAAAAATTCATACAATCTATAAAATAACTGAAATTTCATCGGATAAACCTCCTTAGGGTGTTATAACAAGAGTCCCTGCTAGGACGTTACAATAGGGGATGTTTTCCTTAACTTGTTTGTATCTGTTTTAGAATAGTAGCCCTGTTATTTTTTTCTGAAAATTAACAGAAAAAAACAGCCATGTTTTTTTGGTCATTTGTCATTCTGTGTGGGTCTGCGCCTGGTGATATTTTCGTTCATTTATATTTTGTATTTAGTTATTAAGATTTCATGAAATCTCCGCTTTAGTATTTTAGTTCTGGGTCCTCCTTATTGCTATTTTTGGTTGTATTTTTAGTTTAGATTTCAAACAAAAACCTAGGTTATGTTCCGGGCTTACTTTATACATGTCTTAACTTTAGTTTTTCACTTGATAATGTGGCGCGGCCCTCGTCTAGTTCATCCCTGCGGTGCCTTGGCTATGGTGCGTCTCGCTTTCGGGTGTGCCGTCGGTCCTCTTGAGGACGTACTTGCCTTGTTAGGATGGTTTGTGGGTTAGAAGGTTACGAAACTATTGTTTCACTTTAAAGCATTTATTAAAGTAAAACAACCTACTCCTCTTCTGGCTTGAACTTAAAAGTAAAATACTAGATGGAAATCACAAGAGAGTCCACCTTGTATTGCCAACAAGGTTACTAACAGACTGCTTTTAACAACTATATACTCTGACATCAACTATTGTTTGTGAGCAAGCCGTTATTTAGCGCAACCACCATCAATGTAGATATAATGGTTATTATTATATAAGGTGTTGGGTAGCTGCTACATCAATGAGAGTTGATTTTTACTCTTGTATTATCTTTTTATACACGAAAAATAGCAAATGTCCGAACAAATAATTGTAAAAGTATTAAAAAATCCATCATTAGACACCAACTTTAAAACCAGTAATGATTTTTTAGTCAAATATTATTGAAAAGTATGATTATATTTTTTTCTTCAAGGAATAATAAAAATGCATTTTCTAACAAATCGTTTGTAGTACATTATTTATTTTAAAATATTTTAACGAAATTGTGAAGTTTTTAATTATTTATGGAATTTGTAATTTATTTCAGAAATAAAGCGTACACATTTTAATGTCAAATTATCTATTGTTAACACGTTTAGCTTTAAGCTCTTGTATAACTGCTAGTCAGTCATAGAGTAAGTAGTTGCTTATAAAGTACATGAACGTCTTCACCAGTATAAAAGCCATAAAGACAGGAAATACCTTTATTAATTCTAGACATTTTATTGCTGATTACTCTTACATTTTACTATCCAAATAAAGAGTTAACTCCAGTATATAAAACAGTAAAGATACTTTGTTCAAACAGAAGCGAATTGAAACATTTTCTTACTGGGTGATCCTGTTTGTAACGACATTCGCGACAAAGCCGGGTACATTACCAATATTCCCGTGCAGTGTAGAGAAAGATCCCGTTCCCGTTTTATTTATAAAATGTCTTTAAGTGAATTTTGTAGAAAGCACTGTCACATTATGTTTTTAGTCAACAATTGTCTTTCATCCATGCAATAGGATAACTACTCAGATGTCTCACTAAGAAACTGAAATAATTTTACAATGGTTAAAAAGAAGAAACATTATTTATATAAACACACGTCTTAAAATACTATATATGAACAAAAACTTAATGACGCAAGTAGTTATAACTTGTCGGTTCTGGGACATCCCATATTTTAGTTCATGAAGAAATAGGGGATGAATAAATGTTTGGAAAAAGCTTTAGCATTTACCTTTGACTTGTAACCCTTGACCATTGCAATTAAATTTGAGTTAAAATTATAATTGCTACTTAGTATTATAGAGAATAATTTGAGAAAAATTATCATCAGATTTCCGAAACATATTTAAAAATGTATGTTACTTAACATTGACTAGTGATTTACCAACATTTGAACAAAACATTGTTGCTACTTTTGCTGACGACACAGCTATTTTAGCTGTTTGAGAAAATAACATTGAGTTCATCAGAGAACTACAAACAAAGCCGGACTAAGAAGTGGCTTAATGAGGGCAAGTCTGTGAATGTCGATTTCACCAATAGGCCTGACTTTATTAATTATGAAGTGGTTCCATATGAGAATTCAGCCAAATATCTTGGAATGACGTTGGATGCCAAACTTAGGTGGAATCCGCACGTAAAGAAAAAACAAGAGGAGTTAAAGCTAAAATACAGAAAGATGTATTGATTATTATTACATTGTTCTGAACTATCAGTGTACAACAAGCTATTGCTATATCAACAAGTCCTTAAACCAGTAGGTATACAACTGTGGGGTTATTCCAGTCAAAGTAATACAAATATCTTTCAACGGTTTCAAAATAAAGTGCTTCGTGTTATCATTGATGTTTCATGTTATATCCGAAATGACAACTTTCATGACAACCTTAAGGTTCTGACTGTTGATAATGAAGTCAGACAAATCGCACAAAGTCACGAACAAAGACTACATCAGCACGTCAATGTCGAGGCTTAGTCAGAAATAAGGTTGAAAAGAGTGAAACCTTTTTGACTGTAGTTTTTAAGCTAAGTAACACTATTTAAAAGACTACCATTCTTGACTAAGTGATTATCAGTGGATACAACTTATTACAAATACTGTATTAATTTAGTCCCGGAACAAATAGTTTGTTGGTGTTATACCAGATTGCTACATATAATAATAAAACAAAATTAATTGGCATTTTCAATTTAACAAAAAACATACGGGTCTTTCTTTTCACTACGAATACAACTGGATCCAAATTTGTTCCAATTTGGATCCAAACAAGTTAAAGGATAACCAAGCTATAGAAAAAATCTGAATTTTATAGATTGAGTTTTTTCCACATTTCATTCTACTTAGTTTAGAATGCATGTTAAATTCTATAACTTTTATTTGTTTGTATTGCGTTTATTTACATCAATATATTTTTTCTACTGTACAAAAACAATTGACGCAAAAACTTTGGCTCTTCTGCTCATGCGTCAGTGTCCAGCTTACCCCTTTCCTCGCCCTTCTACCCTGACCCCTAGTGTCTCTCTCCTAATTCTTCCTTAATTACTTTCCATGAAAATATAAGAGTACATATGATCTGTTTGAATTTGCTTTGAGCGAGCAGGTGGTTGAGCCCTCTAGTAGAATTAAATAAAAATTTGCACAGTTTACAGAACATTTTCGTTTCAGATTAATTGTGGTTTATGCATGAGTTTGCCTGAAACTACAGTAATTAGCCTACAAGTTTTTCGTTTATAATGTATCTTGTAATACAGAAAATTATTAAACATGTTTAATGAGTTTGAGAAAATAGGTTCATACATTTTAGCTTCCGCCATTCCGACTATAGACAATAATAATTATATTAAAATGACTTACCAACACAATAATCGCTATTTTCTTTTTTACCGCCCTACGGCCATTTCGGCAATTCAGCAATTGTCGAGTGCTTGCTGGGGTCTTCCCGTTGTCATGAGTTGAAATACTTGTTTTATTAAATTGAAGATTTTCGATATATTGTGTTTACGAAATTTGAAATAGCCACCATTTTAAAATAAGGAAAGGAAATAGGTTGATAGTTTTCTCAAATTAATTCTTTATAACACTAAATAGAAATCATTATAATTTGACTAACAAAATATGAATAAAAAATCTAACAGTTTATTACAAAAAAACGTTTAATAGTCAAACTCGTTTTGATGGCCCAGACATCATCAGTGGTGATGGTTACAGTGTACTTAAACAGATTGTTATAAGCCTATCTGTAACCGTCACTGATGGTGGGACGGTTTACTGCCTTGGTCATTGAAAGGCATTTGGGTGTAAACTTACTTTATGATCCTCAGCTGATATGCTTGCAGACTACTACCTTTTTAATAAATAGAGGTAAATATTTATTGATACTTTTATTTCAACTCTATTATTGAAAGTTGAATGCAGGTAAACATACTGTGACTAAAGACTACAAATTAGGACTTCAGGATTTAAAACAAATTGTATCAGCTCAAAATAAATCAATGTACAAAATACTTTTGGACCCTCGCTACACACATAGGATTGATTCAATGTATCGATTCGTGAACACCGATTTATATAGAAATCCGTAGTTTGATATTTTATAAAGTGAAAATTGAGTGTATTCCTATTTTGTTAAATTAAATGTATTTTATTAAGTGATGTTACGTTGTAGGAATAGCATCAATGTTACGTTCAGCAATTGTGTTTATTAACGATCTTATGCTCAGTCTAATGCCATTGAAAAGATACGTCTATTTCCCGAGTTAAATAAGGAGTTTAAGTTTAAAGTGTTTTATTTTCTAAACATTATTAATTTCTTTAAATTTTGTTAATCATCTTTTCTGTTTTCATTTATTTAAGACTTTTAGCAATAGAATTGAACATTACAATTACGTATTAGAGCAATTTCTTACGTAGGCTATACGTTGGCAACTCTGCCGCAAATTGGCGTAGGGTCGTAATATAAACTTTCGCCGGCATTTGACTATTAAACATTTTTCTGTGAGAAACGGTTTATTGTTTTATTTATAAAGCGTTTCTTCTCATAAATTTAATCCAGTTGAAGTTTATAGTTTATCAAAGATAAGATTTTTTCAAAAGACAAAATCTCGGCTGGATAAAAACTAAGGATCTTAGGGCATATTTTTATATGAAATTTATCATTTATTTGTATCCATTTATCACGTCTTAAAATTGTTCTCTTTGCGATACTCTGTATTGGTGCCAGTGCTGGATCCAATCCCAAGATTCCCCTAAAAGATTAAAAATTCTGAATTGTATTTTATCCTTAAAAATCACATATATTATTTCTTAAGGCCCTTTTTTTGTCGGTACGCCATAACTTCCTTAATACATCATCAAATTACATGAATGAGGCATCATTTTAAAGCTTTCCTTAACCGCTACACCGGAAAAATATACAAAATACAATTATAAAAAAAATAAAAAAAATAAATAAAAGAATCCGACAGTAACAGTGATGTAAGATCAAGTAAGTTGTATGGCGTTGGCAACACTGATGATAACAATACCCAGCTGGAGAGCTGCCGTTACGCCCCTACATTACTATTTTTAATTAATTGTAAGCTTGGTTATAAACAGCATTATGGATACACCTATGTGTTGTTGTTTACCTTCCGCAAGTTGGTAACGCACTATACGCACTATACAATACTAAATATACGGGGTGTACTTTAATTAAGTGAGATTTAAGTAAGTTAGAATGCGAATGCTTCGCACGGGTCAGCTAGTAATCTTTATTTGTATTCTTATTTTAACACTTATTTTTAACGGCGAACTACAATTTCGCTGTGTGTATAGTTGTGCCTTTCGATATTATTCAAATTTGATTTAAACCAAACAGCCAGCCAATGTTAGCAGTGAGTATAGAATATCTTGTACAGAAAAAAGGCAAACGTACAATCAATAAACATGATGTCAGTTCACACCATTACTGAACCAGGTCGTCCGTGAGACAATAAAAGTAATCATTCTAGTTGACACGGAAAGATAAGTTATTTACATTACATTCTTTGAACATATCTAAATTCACTGTAGGTGATAAACTAGTTTTATAAAAAATATTACCGGATATAGTATAAATAAGTTTTTCTCGTGTGTTTTAAAAATTTATTGTGTTTAATACAGGGACATAAAGATAGATCAAACTTATTTTACTTTTTTTATTTGAGTTCGATTTTGTTTACATAAATAGTAGGAACCCCCTGTTTTCTTGTGCCAAACCTCCCCCTCCCCCCCACACACATTTAATTTGATCATAGTATGTAATCAGCTGTTAATGAAAATGACACTTCAGAACAAATTTTTGAGAACATTTCCCTAGCCTGGATTGTCCTTTCAGAGAACAGTTCTCTGAATATATATGTTCTCTTATCTTTATATGTTAACCACATTCACTAATATGAAGACAAGTAATATTTCCGAAATTTGTTCTTGCAGCTGCTCTCTGCGTACATCACAACTACATTAACCAATAAGATGAAAGACAATCTGCTCTCACTGTTCTTTGTAAGCTAATGAAAATGCACCTTTTCTGTTCCTTAAACGTATTATTCCATAAAGTAGCGTAGGCTAGTTCGGTTCTTACACTCTGAGTCCGTATAATGCGATGTTCTGAATATATACACCTATATTTAATTTGAGATACTCATTGGATTCAGCTCGCCGATTTCTTTCAAATAGCCACTGAGCCAATTCTGTAGGTTTCATAGTTTAGGACTTATAACAGAAAGGGTGCGTTTTTATTGAACTTTTTGATTTATTGTCTATTTAAACAGCTGTAGCTTTCAACGGAAAGTTTTAGGAAAAGTTTGATTGGAAATTTAACTCAGACTTTTAACTCTCTACTATTTTTATTTTTGAAATTTCTATCTCCGATGCGTTCTACGAAAATGCAAAATATTGATATTTTTTGTGATAGTCTTGCTTTAAGGTATTTTCTGTCGTTATAGCACTTGGATAGAGTCACGGGTTCAGCTAGTATCCTTATATATTATTACTTATAGGTGTTTTTTGCCGCTAAGCGAGTTCTTCATCAAAATTAATTAGTCAAGCATCAATTTAATAATTATGTTCCCCGACAAAAAATAGACAAACAGCTAAAAATTAATGTTTTCCTTGCAAAAATTTATTAAAAAGCTTTTATATTATACCTTATATGGTTTCTAATGAAAGGCGCCATCTATTAACAATCTGTTTAACTAACATGACAGCTGGCTGTTAGTTTGATTCCTTACATTCCATATGCAAGTGTTATAAACTGTTATTTTATAAAACAATGTAAATAAATAAACGTAATTAACTGAACTAAATCAACGTATTAAATCAGGTAAGTACTGCTAACTTGCCAAATATTCGCACGGGTCAGCTAGTTATAATATAATGTTACGAAATAGATTAAAAAATATCTGATTTAATCTTAATTTATATAAAAATGTTATTTACTGTGTTTTGAATATTAATTGTACTATTTTGTTTGTGTTGTTTACTATGGACGTGTAAAGCATTTTGTCGTTCTATAATTACATTAGAATTCAGAATACTTCGTACAAATCGGTGTGAAACAAAAGGGAGTGACAGGAATGGAATCCTAGTGGGTTTTTGTTGCAATAATTTCTGCAATGCAATCTGAGAAGTGTCAGACAGATTTATTGATGGCAAAGTAATTACTTGTACCATTGTGAAGTCAGCGTGTATTGTTTCTGTCTAACTTGAAGTACTTTCCTTATTTATAACTGACAAACCTGTTACATAAAGTTATGTTTAGTTTACAAAATAGAAAAAGAAACGGAAAACATAGTTTATGTTTACAGATTATGGTAGATACACAATTTTATATAAATGTACGTATCATCTTAAATTAAATAACAATTTTTAGCTTAACGTATTTTTTTACTGAAGACCAATGAAGATGGGGGAGCAGCGTAACCAGGTTCCAACTGTAACAGACTGAGTTAACGTATTTAGTCTCGCTTCCCCAACATTTAAAAACTCAACGGCATTTTTAAATTATAGTTCTACAATTTACTAAACCATGTTAACAATTTGAATTTTATACACTTTGATGGCACAAAGTAATACTTTAGTGTAAATAAATAAAATCAGATTCGTCATAATTTTAATGCTTGTTTTAAAATCTTCAGATTTGAAATATGTAAAAATAGGAAAAAAGCCCTCAATTGTGTCTCGTAATAAAATGGGGTTACTACTAAAAATAATTAATATATCTTTTCGTTAGACACTTGTACTGACACAATAAGTCGAGTGACCAAAATCATCACCCTGAGACAATAGAGTTCTTGCTTATATTTAATCTTCTAGAAATCTTCTTCATTTCCTCACTTTCCTAGAAGGCCCAAGTAAAGGCACTCCATTGACAAATCTTCACGGATTGTGGGGATTAATGCGTAAACACTGTCTGCGTAAATAAGTTGAATTTCTTTGACTACAAAAAAGGTATTTATTTATACAATAACTACAGATTGTGAGTGGACCTAAAGCATTAGAGCTACTGTATCAACTGTATTATGCCTGTGTAAACTCTTGCGAAAGTCCGGTCAATATGCTGTGGGAAAGGAAATACTACCAATGTCTTGTATAAAGAAGTAATTACGTAAAATGACTAATTTTCATCTACGTTAATTTGGTTGGATTGAATTTAATTTCGAACAATTTTCCGTTTTAAAAATAAATAAATAATTGATTAATATTTTCTTTTTATTAGAAATATTTCTAATTAATTCTCATTTCCTAATCTGCAATTAGTTTTTATTCTACAGCTTGAGCATTTTGTTATTTTATTAATAAATTTAACTTATTTTGTAAGTTTTTGTTATTTAAATAATTCAGTTTAAAACTCATATAGAAAGTAGTTTATAAAATACGTTGAATGGAGAAAGATGCACTTTAAACCTATCTAGTCTCAAATGAGCGGTTCAGAGAAAACCAACAATTACTCCTTTTCAAAGGTTTATTAGATTGAATTCATATACATAAAAAACAACTCCTTTATGTTAACTGCAATTTATTATAGTTTTTTTTTATGAAGTGTCATTGTTTGAGAAAATGTTCTCTAGAGCAATAGTTTAGGTAGTTTTTATTTTAAAACAGCAGCACATTATTAAGGTCAAGCTATGTTTATTATGAATAAATCATTTCATAGAATTTAAACACACGTTTTAAAACTCGTTTGGTTCTTATTGTAATCATAATTTTCTTCATTATTTACAATCACTAACAAAATACACAAAAAGAAATATTTATTCATTGCTATTTACTTTTGGTAACAAAATATTGTTAACTTTAGGTTATCTTAGGTTATTTATTTATCAGGTTAACCTTCACTATACATGTATGACTCTAGAATTATGTTTTATGTTAGTTTTAAGAAAACAAATTTAAAAACATAGTATGTAATTAAGTACATGCAAATACTTTCGTATTATATGGAGGCCACTAATTTTAAACGTTGCTAAAAAAAAAAATTGCCTGAAGGGTTCTAACTTACACTGTCTAGTCTTATTATGTTTCTAGTATGTATGTAAAAAATATAAGTTTGTAAGATTTCATACTAAAACAGGGTTTTCATTTCTAAACATAACTTATATAATACTTAACCTAGCAACGTTTAAAATTAGTGGCCTCCGTATAAATACGTATAAGTATAAGTATAAGTACCTACCGTATAAGTACCTACATGTATATTACATTTGTATGTATATCCGTGAGAAATCAGCAGCCTCAATGTCCGTGTGTATGCATATACAATATATTACTGTAATAAAAGTACGAAAATCATTAATACGAGCCAACCACTGTTTGCTTTACGCATTTTCCTTCTTACTACAAATACGAAAGACTACCAGGCCTCTAGTCGAGATTTTAATTCGGGATCTTCTGATAACATGCTTTCCACTCGGCTAACTAAGACTTCCATAAAAAAATTATTAAATTATTAACTCTTTATTACATGTTCGTTCGTTGATCGGACTATTTATAAATTTATAAATACTAGAGTATAATAAATTTAAAGCCCCTATTTCGTATAAATGTCGTATGTATTGTGTATTCAGAAATTCATGTTGTCAATGTGCTGTTCATGCATTGAAATAAAACAAAAGTCTTCATGTAAATATTTGGGAGTGGTTTTAGATGACAGTATCACATTGAAAATGCACATTTTCCTATGCGGGAAAGGTTTTCCTGACAATCTGAAATTTGTGTTAAATACGGTGTTGTACTAATTACAGTAGGCTATGACTTAATAAAACATGTAATTACAAGCAATTAAAAAAAAGAGAATCAATGTCTAATCTTCTACCCCCAAGAAATCAGAGGTTTTACCAAATTCGAAACTAAAATTTCAAGTCCAATTTAGACGAAAAAAGTCTTGCAAATATTTATAAAATCTGAAAATGAAATACAAAATAAAGGTTTCAGAAATGTTGAAGATGGTCGTCATATTGGAAAAATGGCTGTTTTCAGAATTTTAAAAGCACCAAGTTATATGAAATAAATAATCCATTAAAACTAGAGATCAAATAATGCTTTATCATTGTTAAAAGTCGTAAAAGTCCAACCATTTCCAGACTTTTAATCAAACCTGCACACCAGCTTTAAGCTGAGGATTACAGACGATCGAAAAGTTATATCAAGTTGTACGTTTTATTAAATGTGTCTTTTATAGTGCGACTATAAAACATAATTATTTTACAAATGTGAATTTTTGTTTTTTCTCCCACCCACAAGAAACCAGAATTTTAACAAAATTTACAAATGGAAATTTCAAGTCCAATTTACAACGAAAATTTTTGGTTTTATCAGAATGAAATAAGAAGTCCTAAAATAGTGTGTTTACACACTAAAAACGTAATACAAAACGGGGATTTCCATACGAAATTTAACAACCTTCAAGTTATAAAAATGGACAATCCCTTCCCACTTTTAAGAAATTATGTAAATATGGAATCTTAGTAATACATTTTTTAAATATTATAAATAATTTATAAGAATTTTCTGTTTTAACCATAACTAAACTAAAATTACATAAACCAATTCGACAAAGTTTCACAAAACCCCACTTCCCACTTATCAAGTGCGTAACTCTATTTAAACCTTTGTTGATAAAGTATAACGCGAAATGTAAAGGTTCAAAGTAAAAATAAACATCGTTGACTAGTAATCTACGTTGACGGAATTAACATGTGACGTAATATGATGTAGCGGGCGTGGGGGAGGGGTCATACACGCACTAGATACCGCCAACCTCACAGGGGTCGGCAACCCCATAGCTTTGGTTTACTGGATTTGGTCACAACACCTAATTTTAAAGTTAGCCTGTTGACTGTGTCTCACGCGATGTTACCCCTTGTAGACACATTATTTCCTGTTGCACGTTCCACAAATTTTACTTTCAGGATTAAATCTTGCCTCTTGTTTTGAGCGTGAACTGTCTACATATTATAAAATGTAAAATTACTTAATTAGAAGAAATGTTTGTTTCTGGCGTTCTTTATTGCAGATTTCGATGATACTTATTTCCCACCAAAACATGGTAACTTAGAAATATTTGGAGTAAATACTCATTAGTATTTAGTTAATTACTCATACTTAATTTAGTTAATCATTTTAATTAACGGAAAGAGTTACGTACACAGGGTGAATCACGAGTAATCGGCGAAAATAAGGAAAAACGTTGATTTGAACATTTGTCCAAAAACGCTTTGTTTTTTACCTGTCAGTCAGTTTTGTTTTTTATAATTGATAAATTTAGAAATTGTTAAGATTATGGGTAAAATTTAGTATACACATTGTTTGTACCATTTTTTGATCAGTATACTAATATACAAAATATTACTATGTAAATATTAAAAACGGTAACAGTTTATCATTTGTAAAGTGAAATATCTCAGATCTTTGCAAAAAAGCTAAGGAAGGAACGCGAAGGGTGGCGTTCCTTGGAGAAGCCCATTCTGTTTCAAATGATTACGCAACTAACACGTAATGAATATTCTACTAAACAAATCAAAGTATATCGGGATCTTAAATAAGTTTTTAATAACCATCAAATGTGCATTTCATCATAAATTTAAAATTTAAGTGTAAGTGTGTCAAGTGATCAATTAATACAACAATTTACTTACAAAATCATTGATTTATCGAGTAAATTAAAAGTTTTCTAAAATTGAGAATGAAAGGTAGGTGCATTACAGTCGCATAGCACAGTGGCAGTGACACAGTTTCTCGCGCCACCCGTCACACGATTTCGTTAAGTCTATAACGTATTAGCGTATTAGCCTATAAGCAGTCACGATGAACTTGTCTTGAATAAAAATAAATTTTCTCTAAAAATAAACATCCAATTTGTATGAAATTTAAATTCTCTTCAAAACGAGCAACGGTTTTTACTACTGTTGACTTGGATTTAGGATTTCTTTCAGGAAAAGTACCGTTAAATAAATGTGTAACTGCATCATATGATCGTACATTATCCCCCATCCACGCATTATTAGAAGAGTTATTCTTTCACGTTCAATAAGCGACATAACGGTAACAAAATATAATTATACGATTTTAAAACTTGAAATTGAATGAAAAACTTATTCCATGTGCATAACCAAACCCGCTGAAAGCTTCAGTGCAATTGCTTACAAAAGAAAGATAACAGCCGTTGCATACAAAATCCAATTCGTGCAAAACACAAAAAGCCCACTTTCACTTTCTAACAGCAGTCGTGTTTTTCTTAATTTTATCGATGAATTCTTCCTGATTTAAACTAACACA
>JAGFPH010000119.1:348046-364140 GCA_018207615.1 Philaenus spumarius | reverse complement strand
GTCGGTAAATTGAACAGATATGTAGATTACTGTCACCAATAATGATGTGTGAACTTTGGTGTTTTCCTCTGTTGTGGTTTAAAAGTTAAAAAGGGGGTTCCAAACTTAATTGTCACCCTGCATATAGTCTGCACACAAACAAAATCATTTTGTTGCGATTAAAGACTAGAAATCTACCATCGTTCGTTAAGACTCATTTTTTGTTAACTGTAATACACTATGAATACGCTAACATGTTTATATATTTCCTCCTTGGGTTTCTTCTTCATAGTTTTAAATCTATATTTTATAGTTAGAGTTTCCCCTAAACTTTTCAAGTCTAAGAAAAGTCAAGTTTACTTAAAGGCCCATTCACACACACCAGTCACGTCACCGTCACGGCGCGTCACAGTCAGGGGGCGTCATCGGCTCGTCCGGCGGGACACAGTCAGCTACATTCACACACAACAGTCTCGTCATCGTCTGTGCGCCGTCATTGTGTCAGTGGTCAGGTCTGTGATTGCAATGGAAAGTTTTACCGAAGAAGAGCTATAGCCTTGGATGACGAGGTGGAGGAACAGTGGAGGTGGAGCTCCAATCTTCACCCAAATTTCGTTCTTGGCACTAGTATCCATGTACTTCGGGTCCGACAAATCGTATAGAACAACGTGTTGACGAACACACTCGATTAATTTTTCGTCATTCATTTTGTGATTGATAAAGTACAAAATGCAACGTAAAACCAATGTGAAACTACACCGTCAGCCGGCCGAACTTTTGGAAAATATCGGCGATGAGGAAGTTTGACAATGACTGCCGGACGCCGGTGCACTGACTGGCGGCCTGCGCCGGGACTGCGACTGTTCAGTGTAGACAGCGCCACGGGAAAAGCATTACAGAATACTTTTTGACGGTGACGTGCCCTGACGATGACGCGCCGTGACGGTGACGTGACTGGTGTGTGTGAATGGGCCTTAAAGGTATTGTATTCATTCTATTTAATAGTTAATGCGTTTTTGTGAAAATTGTATTGTCCTGACTTGCTATTGAAATTTCATTATAAAGAGAATGTGAAAATGTAAAATATGAGTAATGTAAGTGACGCGTATACTGTACACAGATTTTCTTAATGTTCCGAGCACTTAACGAGCTGATTCTACTAGCATACATAATGAAAAAAAATTATATAAACATAGATTAGGAAATGTTTCGTTAGAGTGTACCAGCTGGCGATAGATTACGCCCGTGTTCAGGGCTTCGTTTCTGCGGAGAATCTGAAACGGCGAAATATTTCGTCAGTTTCTACCGAAGCATTTCCGGACTTACGTTTTATGAACTTTTTTCAGTATTTTTGCCGGTGGAATTATCTCTAAAAAGTGCTTGGAAATATTATGTTTAGATATTGTAAGATGTACGTGTGACTCGTTATAGTGAGGGATAATATCTGCAGTTAGTTCTCTCAATTACTGTACATAGTTATTATGATAAATAAATATATTTTACTTTTTCACTCTTCTCGATTGTGTTTTAAAATGAGTTGCGAAGTATACATTAATAGTTTCGCTTCGAAGTTTTAATAGTCGATTGATTTTAATTTGTATACAAATTATATAATTAACACAACATAAGTTATACTTAAAATGGTAGATCTTATAAATTTAAAATGTTTGTTTCCTGTAACGATTACTAAATTATGAGTAACGGATTTGAATAACAGCGTGTTGTATTTGTTTCTTTACCGTTTAAATGGGAAGTATTTTCTGAGTATTTTGTTTGCTATTGTTAAAGTGAAATAACAAAGAATTTAATCTTTTACTTCTTTCTCATGCAGATAAACATGTTTTGAAATTGTGTTTATTCGGACGTGGACTCGAGTGTTATTCGAGAACTATGAAATTGAATTATGTCCTTTGCAACCAACACTAAAGTAACTTGCTGAATACTAAATTGTTCTCGTGAAGAAAACTTTCTGCCCACGTTGTGGTGGCTTTGTAAACTCTTGGCCCGACGAATGCTCTGTGTGCTAAAGTTTGTCAAGGCATATATATTATATACATTGCTTCAGTGAAGTTTGGCGTGGTGCATCTTGCCCCTCTAAATAAAGTCTAACAGTCTCCTGACTAATTAAAAGCAAAATGTCTTTATATTTTTAAGAGGCTATTTCCTGGCTGACTTAGAATCAACGAAGTACAAAATTATTGAAGATAAACATACGAAATTTTCAAGGTATGGTCAATAAAAAAGGGCTTTGCTAAATTTGAATTTGAAAAAATTTTGAAAATACTATAGCTGATTTTGATGAAAAGCTTAACACAATTTTACAGGCCTATACTTTATTTACAACGTTTCTTGAAGGCATTTACGTTCATTACAAAAGTTATAGGGCTGAAAGTGAAGCCGTGGATTAATTTCTATGCTTTAAAATAAACTTTTAGCAAACCTCTTTCTTAGTGAACTCGTAAGAATATTTTTTTAAATCTTTTTACTTTTTTCTTCTGTAGTTTTTGCTCTGCGTTGGAGCTATGTCAGTCAGATAGGACAAAACCGCTTATATATAATATATATATAGGTATATTAATGCCAAAAAATGGTATGCTAACAGAACTAGTATTTAATATTGTTGTGTTATCAGTATCAACTAAGTTTAACATAATCTACTGTATATATAAACTGCTCTTTAGTTTTATGTATAAATATGGAATAATTAAACTTAAACTTGAATTAAAACTAAAACTTTCACAAATTGTTATTCAAACAAAGTGTTTATATGAATTAAATGTTACATCTACATGGATATTTTAATTATAACATAAAAGTTATTTGTTTTATAGGACAATTAAACGTACAAAAGGTATTCGCGATAAGATAGATATCACTTTCACAACAAAGGAGTAGTTTAATAGGAAAACTGAAATAAATAATACAATATTATAAGTATACTTTACAATGTTTTTATACTTTTTTTTGCTCAATTCAAAATACTTTTCAAGATGATAATGTTTATAAATTTGTTTGGTTAAATGAGGATTAGCATTGTACACTAAATTTAAATAATACAATAAAAAACATTAATTTATTTTTCTTAAATATAAACGGTAGGGAACTAAAATGGTGTTCCTGTTCTATTTCAAATGATTGTACAAAATAGTGGGTACACTTCCAAACTTAGTTTTACTACTAATTATTTTAACTTTAATATAAACTTACATATATATAAGACACATTAAAATAAACGCATTCAATAATTTTATAATATGGCAAATATTAATTTATATCTAATTGTAATAATCGAACTAATAATCTCTGACACCTCTCTTTTATATAAAAAAAATATCTGTTATTTACACAAATATTCTGGAATTAATGAGCCTGGTCAGGGTCCAGGTCTTACTTAACTCCACCCTATCACGATCCAAGATTGAATGTCATTCAATCGCAATTTCCGTTAATAAATCTGAGGATAGAATTACCTGTTTGCATTTGCTTCGCTGAACAGTGTGTAATTATGTCATTCTGGGAGGACAGAAATAGAAAAATGATTTATTTCATTAAAAGTTTATAGTACTTCATATGAAAAGTATAATGCCCGAGGAAAATGGAAACAAAAGAGTTAGAATCGTTGAGCTCTGTAGAAGAACGTGACACGACTGAACTTGTTCGTTCAACCTCACATACAGAGGATTAAAATCAGCCTTTCCTCAATCCCGTACATATTTTCACTGGTTGTACTACTGTTTTGGAGCTACAACTAAGACATTTCAATGTTATTATACATCATTTAAGGTACATATTGGCATAATTACATAAATTAAAAGAATCTGATAAACTTCTAAATTGTTTCAAGTTATAGTATGAACATTTACGCTTTTCACAATTGATAATGAACTTTGCAAGAAGTTTCCTTTTTTATATTGTCTTGAACGAATTATTAGCGTGGACTTGGGAACCCAAAAAGAGAAGATTACTAACAAAGTCTTCCCGTTTTGCCCTTTTTGTCAGAATTGTCTAAAATGTTAATTTGTTTTAGAATGAAAGACTCCGTCACCCATCAGTTGTATGGCAAATGAAAATATTGTTATTATATATTGCAAATATTATTATATGTTCCAGCGATGCAAAATATTATTTTTTATGTGTCTTATTTTGACCACTTGAGCGCTAACAAACATAATATTATGTAAAAACATAAAAAACATGACCATTAGAATAATTTTATTAACACTAGAATAGTAAATAACGTTCGTAGACCGAATGTCTCGTTGGCTCAACTAACAAACACATTTGACTGTCTATCAAATATAAAAATTTACCTACACTTCTAATTATTGAAGTTAATAATAAAAACCTACGATTAAGTTAAAAATTAACAAGAACGTCAATCATATTTGAATTAATATTTCGCTTTCTGGTTTTAGTTTAAATTTTTGTCTTCTATTACTGGCTCAAATTGTAAAAGTAATAATTCCATCAGGTTTGATAATGCTTGATAAAGAGGCGAAACGACGTAACCTAAAAAAATAAAAAATAAAATAAAAAAGGACTGTGAGCAGTAAGTACAACAAATAGTTAAATATAGTAAAAAAACTTGTATTCAGTGTGTCTCAATAGTCTTTGGTTACTAATGACGACACAACTTTTGAACGAATGTACGTTTTCGATTGTGGATTTCTCCTAAAAACCTTCCTGAAGAAATGCCCGTCTAATGCGCGTCTAACCTTGTAATGCAACAACCAATGATAATTTTATTATTATTTGAATATTAATATATGAAAACTCAAATTAGCTCAAAATATTATATTTTTGTTTAAATTTTTCTTTCTAATCATAAGCAACACAAAGAAATTGCAAATGTTCATAAATTATGAAGATAGGCTAGGCCTATATATTGTAGTAAATATATTTAACCAACACAATCAATTTGAAAGTTAAAAATGGTTAATATCGGTAGAACTCAGAAAAACTTAACTTCGATAAGTTCAGTGCTGTCTTTTTCCAAAATAAAAAATTAAATCATACAAAACAATACATCAAGGTTGTAATCATGAACGTTATAACTGCAGGCTGCGTTTCCGTATTACACGAAATAGATGATTCAGACGTGTTTGTCAATTTAACTTATTTAAAAAGCAGTCTGTACTTATACTGGCTTATCGCTACCTTTACTATGTTTCGCCGAAGACTTTAGAAAAATCCGTTCTTCCTATAGGCCATATTTAATTTTGGTTCTTATCGTCTTTAGAATTATTATGGTTTGTAGTTTGACAGAATATCTGCAATATTCTTATTCGTTCCTTTTAGTTAATTAATTTTCTTTTTCATATTTCTTTGATATATTTCGAATTGTCACACCCTTCATACGTTCAGCCGCTCTCAGTTGATGCCGTCACAAACATACAGACACGATTTTATTACACTTATAGATCTGTTTTTCAATATTTTTCGTAGTCTATGGTAAGCTGCCATGTATTCTCTTACTGTGGTATACCGTTGACAATACTAGTTGTATCTGTAACTGTATTGTTTTGTTTCAGAGGGTTGGTGGTAGTTTAAATAACATCCTGAGGAGTGACTTTGTGGGCGTGTGAAGTGGGATCGTCGCCATGTTGTGCGTCGAAGAATGTACGTCATTTTCCCTGCCGAAGATTTAGTAGAGTTGACATTGTGCCGACCTTCCAGTTTACAGATCTACCACAACAACCAGGGTGAGTCAGTATTGAAAAGATAGTATGATAACATTAAGAATATACAGAACATACCTTCGTGCTCGTTCTGTCAGCAGAATTGACTTAGACTATATTGTAACCATCATTGATTTATTAAATGTTAATTTGGTTTGGTTTACTAAGGCTGGTTGCCTAATCATGTGTGTTTTAATGAAACTGGTTGCTATAGTGGGGTACATAACTTAATAGCGTTCTCCCATTATACGCAGACCAATTATTAGCTCACTAAGGTTGCCGTAGAAAAG
This sequence comes from Philaenus spumarius, assembly GCA_018207615.1. Taxonomy (NCBI): domain Eukaryota; kingdom Metazoa; phylum Arthropoda; class Insecta; order Hemiptera; family Aphrophoridae; genus Philaenus; species Philaenus spumarius. The sequence goes on along the minus strand of JAGFPH010000119.1, from coordinate 358,193 downwards.
TTGCTGTGGTTGGACTTCCTCCGCTTTAGACACCGCTTAAACAAATCACCCAAGATCGTAACTGTATTTCAGCATGTTATTTATGTAATATAACCACACACTTAAAAAAATGTTGTAGATGCTATTCAATATTTTCGACGGAAAATGTTTGGGAAAGTAATGTGTTGTTTCAAAATTGATGGTCATATAGTTTTGTTAAACCCCAATAATAGCAGATAAATAAAAATAATTAAAAAATTGTTTAACCTCTACTTTAATCACAATTACAATGCATCAGAAAATCGATGATATTATTATTATTATGTTTTCAAACCTTTTTGTTGAAGATAACTTTCAAAAACTTTAATGATACTTTAATATCCTTAATTTATTATTTATTAGCCTTGTCTGGATATTTTAGTATTTATACGGAAATCTAATACTTTTTTATCAAAATTCTTAGCGGTTCATTACATTTAACGACGTTTAGAAAAAGCATTAGGAATTCAAAACAGATAAATTAAAAACTTGCTTTCCTATTTACCAATACCTTTTTCAATGTAAAACGTGACTTTTCTTATATTTGAAAAGTTGGGGGTAAAGATTCCAACTGTAAAATATATCCTTTACAACTTTCAAGAAGAGAAGCCTAAGGGAATATAGATATATATAAACGAGATTTCAATAACCACATCGTAATACAAAAGGTGATTTGGTGAAAAGTTCTGGGTTTCTAATCGTTATTAAAAAAAAATCCGTCTTTGTTTATATCAAATTTAATTAAACCACAATCTCAGAAAACAGAAGAGCAACTTTATTGCAAAAATATTATGCTACCGTAAGTTTTCTTTTGATTTTCTTTACGTTATAGCTATTTCGTCGATCAAAGACATTCTCAATTGTACTTGCAAAACAAGGAATACTTACACTGCAAATTTAGGTTTATGAACAGGTTTCACGTCTCTCACAGATGTAATGCAAAATTAATATCGGCACTCAAATAGTGGCGTTAAATAATCACTGATTGATGCACTCCAACTTCAAAATCAACATTTTCTAATTTTGTTTTGTCAGTGGATAACTTTTTGTTTAATGTGCACCAATGGACAAATTAAGGTGGGCATTTTATATAATTGGTACATAATTGAAAACTACATTTTATTAATACATTTTTAAAATCAAAATGTAAATACAAGAGGAGATATACCAGGTGTTCGCAAAGTCTGGAAACAGTTTAATATTACGTATATAAGGCAAATTTAAAGGTAGATGTGATTTAGGAACCTACTCTAAGTAAAAATACTATTTTATTAAGATTTAAAAAAAATTATCCGCCATCTTGGATCCGCCATTTTGAATGTAACTTTATTTTTTTAAACAGGAAGGTGTTCATGTGATACATCATTTCGATGTAGATTTTCAAGAGAAAACCATCGGTGAAATTTGCACATCCATATCTTTAACCGATTAAAAATGGCGACAAAAAAAACAATGAAATCGTATTTTCTGATTTTTCCCATTTTGCAGTACTATTATTATTTTAAAATATTTAGTATTATTCTTTCTGGATTTAGAACTAAATAAGCTTTCAAACTATGTGCTACTCAACGTTATTTGGTTGATCCACTCGAAATCAATTTTGAAAAAATCAAAATGGTGGTAACTAAAAAATTTGAAATACTCGAAAATATCGTTGTGTGGCATATCGTTTAAAAGCTTATTTAATTCTAAATCCATAAAGAATAATAATAAATATTTAAAAAATAATAGTACAGCAAAATGGGGCAAAATCAGAAAACACGATTTCATTGTTTTTTGTCAGCCATTTTTAGTCGGTTAAAGATATGGATGTGCAAATTTCACCGTTGGGTTTCTCTTGAAAATCTACATCGAAATGACGTATCACATGACCACCTTCTTATTTAAAAAAAACAAAGTTACATTCAAAATGGCGGATCCAAGATGGCGGATATTTTTTTTGGAAATCTTAATAAAATAGTATCTTTACATAGAGTAGTATTTAGTATTTTTACCTCAATCACATCTACCTTTAAAATTTCCTTATATACGTAGTCTAATATTAAACCTTTTCCAGACTTTCCGAACACCTGGTAAAGTAATAATTTAAATTCAACAGTGGAAAATTACAGTGGGGAGAATATTTAAAAAATATTACAGAAATTTTACAGAAATCTTGCACACAAACATATTACAGAAATCGTGCAAACAAACGCATTACATACATTTTTAGAAGTCTTATATACAATGACGTTACGGGTACCAAAATTTGACATACAAATTAATAACATCAATGTTTCAAAAAATGTTGCATACAGATATATTACAAAAATGTTGCATAGAAACTTATTACAGAAATGTTTCAGTAATATTAGAATCAAACATTTTACAGAAATCATATTACTGAAATGTTATATAAATCGTCCATACAAACTTATTACAGAAAGGTTTCAGAAATCTTACTTACAAACAAATTACAGACATATTGCATACCAACTTATTACTGAAATTTTATATACATTTTACATGCAAAAAATTTTACAGAAACCTTTCATATAAACACTGATTACATAAATTTTACATACAAAAATGTTACTGAAATCTTGCATACAAACATATTACAGAAATTTTACAGAAGTCTTACTTACATTCATACTAACTTAAACACGACCATCTATTCGATTTTCTTAAAAAGAAATTCTCTTTAAATACTTTCTACGTGAAATTTCATAAACTAATGATACAATTAATTAACTACGGATTTACAGTTCTAGTTGCCATGGTGAATAGAAACGTAGTTACATTATAACTCATTATGAAATGCAACACTATTGAAATTATTTTCAGCTACGAAAAGTACACTATTATATATAACTTACTTGTACATTTTTGTACATCAAGAATTATACAGTACAATTATTTATTTTTAATTTGATATTTCTGCTAACCTCTTATTTGTAAGCTTTTTCACTTTCTTTTTTATTCCTAGTGGCTTGTAAGCGCGTACGGGAGCAATATTTTCAAGATTATAAGTATTGTTTAAGGTGAAAGTCATTTTAACAACTGAACACAATAATTATTTTAACAACTAAAAATAATTAGTTGTACAAAATTTACGTTATTAATTTCTGTTAATCCGTATTTTTGGCAATTTATATACTGCTGTTCTTGTTTTTGAATCCGAATTATTGGGGTTCTGTGGGTTTTTCTGTTGTGCAGAAGTGAGTAACTTGTTTTCTTGTTTACAATTATTAAGATTTATTGTTAGCAACAAACAAATCTCTCACTTTCCATTTGTCACCTATGAAATGCATAGCACATAAAATGAGTAAGCTATTTTTTTACAATTATCTAAAATATATTTTTCTTATAAAAAATCTAAATCGATCAAATCCAAATTGTCGTTAAAATTTGCCAAAAACAGTTCAAAAGGAGTACTATTTTTAATAGTTTGTATTTACATTTCTATTTTTACGTTTGTTACAATTAAACATGAATTTGTATCTTATTTAAAGCATGAATTTAAATGTTAATGGGCTTCTAAAATAAATTTGATTCTTTCATGTTTATTGTATTTTCCTCATTTAAACATTCTAAACACTTTAAAGTAATAATTGGAAAATAACTTTATGTTATTAGTCTATTAATCTGAATTTCGGCAAGTCGGGCTTGATGTGGTTCCTTTATATACAGATTATTGCAGTTTTACTTTGCTGTTGGAATCGCAGACATTCTAATTGCTTGATAGATACAGGTTAAATTTGAAGTAAGTATGTTGGTATTAAAGTTTAACTTCGAAGCGGCTTTACGATATAGTGGTAAAAGATCGAGCCTAATTGCTGGCGTTGGACTTACGTGCATTAAGTTTTTCATTAAAAAAAAAAAATACATTGCTTTGGGGTAGATTTCTGCAATGTATTAGATTCCATGCACGTCAAATTAGGTTTATTTTGCTCCCTTGTTGCCGACTTTAGCTGGTAAAAATCCTATACATTTTGTGATTCCCAGAATTTTTCCTACCAAGTCCGTGTCATCTTAGTCCCTTGGTTCCTGGATATCAAAAAGTCTTCTAAGTCTGCGCTGCGGCATCTTCCAATAAAAGATAACGTGTCTTGAAAACTCTTGGGGTTGTTCATAGAGTCGTTGCTCACTTTAGTGGCAACTCGATACGACACTGCCCTTAAATTATCTAATAATTACATGATTGGAGGGAAGGGCAATGTCCACTGATAGTTCTAACCCAGTACCCGTGCAAGCAACTACAAATTAAATGGTGTGCGTTGTGTGTTGTGTTGTTGTGTATGTGTTGTAATGTCAATGTGTTGTAACAGTTTTTTAATGTTTGACGAAACCATGTGAGTGATTTTTTACACCAGATGATGGACGATTGAATATGGCCGAAACCGCGGTAGTGTTTACAACTAGTGGATCACTTGACGGAAAAAAAACATGTAATAATGCAATTAACCTTGTAGTAAAAAAATATTGATTCAACTTTTTTAAGCACACAATTTGTTAGAATATTGTTTATGAGTTGTGTGTATATTAGAGCGTGTGTATTTTTACAAGCAATTAACAAAATTAAACTCATTGTAGACAAACTTCGAGGGAGAATTTCCGGGGTTTGTTTTGCGTGCTGTCAGTTAGAGAAATAAAGAGGTAGATAGAGAAGGAAGAAGTTAGAGAATGTGTGATTGGCGGTTTCCCATTTAATAAACTGAATTCCATCGTCCCTGTTCAACGTAAAGCCTCCATAAAATACTTCGACCTGGAAAGCAAACTGGAAAATGTAATTGATTTGTTCACGCCGTGTCGCTTGCTAAGGTAAATTTAATCTTTAAAGTATGTTGTTTTCTATTGCACACATTATGTTACTATCTATGTAGTAGGATTTATTAGCTATATTAAGTATACCGTGGACTAACTCCAGAGTTCAATAATTACAATATAACATACGTTTATAAATATTATATTTTGTTTTTATACAGGGTGGGTCAGGAAGAAACTTTCAGGGCCTGTTCTACTAGTGAAAATAAAGAAAAATGTTCTTATAAATATAAGTTCAGAAATGATTCGTTTTCCAGTTATAAATCATTTTGTTATTTTAACAAAATACTTAATATCTTTGGATATAGGGAATATATTGAACGAAAATATTGGATACATATTGGATATTACATCTTTTACCAATGTACATATGGGTACCCATGGGAAGTTTTTAATATATTTAAAAAATGGTGGCCGTTTACATTTTTAAAGTTAAATATCTCGAAAACAGCAAACTTTACGAACAAATTTCAGGAAACAAAACATTTCCTTATTTAATGACAAACAAAATCAATTTTTGAATAATTTCTGTAGGTAGTAAAAATTATTGTTTTTTTGTCTTTAATTTACTTTTAAAATATATTTTTGAAGTGACAGTTTTTGTTTACACTTCTGTTTTGTTTTGGTGTGACAAAACCCTTTTTTTGTAAGGTTGTAATCATTTATTTCATACTTTATTTACATGATTTTTCTCATGTTTTGGTTCTGGAGTAATTTTGACACTATGGACAACTACGAAGATACATTTTTTTTTCATCCAATAACTCGGTTACCTTTTGAGTTACAGAAATAATTAAAAAAACATTATGTTTGCCATTAAAAAAGGAAAGTTTTGTTTCTTGATATGTTTTTTGTAAAGTTAGCGGTTTTTTTATATTTTGCAATAAACATTTTAAATTGCCGCCATTTTGAAAATATATGAAAACTTTTTTTTACTTGGTAAAAGATTAAACAAATAAAAGAGCATTGTGGCGACAAAATCACACTGATTTAAATAAAAACCCGAACCACAAAACAAGGAGCAAAAACTATAACTAAACAATTAAATTGTAAGTTAAATTTAATACCTTACCCTTATGTACATTTCGATGACATGGTCATCATCCTCAGAGGGTTTTAACACTACTCAAGTGTTAAAGTAGTGTTAAAACAATCTGAGGATGATGACCATGTCATCGAAATGTACATAAGGTAAGGTAATAAACATGTAATGTAACATGTAAGGTGTACATGTAATGTAGTAAGGTATTAAACTTAACTTACAATTTAGTTGTTTAGTTATAGTTTTTGCTCCTTGTTTTGTGGTTCGGGTTTTTATTTAAATCAGTGTTGGTAAAAGATGTTATATCAAATATGTATCAAAAATTTGAGTTCAATATATGTTTTACATCCAAAGATAATAAGTATGTTGTAAAAAACACAAAATGGCGGATAAACTGGAATACGAAGCATTCCTGACCTATGTTTTCATGAACTTCTTTTCTGTATTAGTTTATAACTTAGTTATACGTAGTTTTTAATTATTGTAGCTCGTGCATCACAAGCGAATCTAGAGTAACTAGTTCAGTCCACTTGTGGCAGTTGACCGTTCATGGTGAAGCTTATGTATTTTAATTTACAATAGTTTTCTGTTTTTATAAAATAAGTTATAAAGTAGTTATAATTTGATTATTGTAGCTCGTGCATTACTGATGATAGCCACATTGTCCTTGACACGCGTTTGAGTTCATAAAGTATTAGCTGTGAATTTTTTACTTGCCTTTTATAGCGTCGAAAAATCTGGGCTCTGTAATTTAAAAAATCGACAGAATAACAATCTCCTGCCAATATTTTCATATCACAGACAAAAACAAATATTGTAGCAACATCTGGAGGCCTAATAGTAATTACATTATTTTTAAGTAATTCATAAAGCCTTGTTGATAGAAAACTCAACTAATAACAAATACTAGTAATAACGAGTGAAAAGTTCTATTCAGTTATTAATATCAAAGTTTTAATAAGGATAAAAAGTAGAATTCACACCTGATAATCGGAAAACCAATAATCAATTTAGTTGCATAAGTTATACAACGTATTTTATTATTAAACTTATACAAATAATTTGAAACTGTGTACTGTGTATGCGCAAATAAAAATGTGTTTGCAAAGTCGCATTGAATTCAAACACAGTTATTAACTATGATTGCAATCTATATATACATAGAAAATAGAAGTATGTGATTTGTATGATTCAATTTGTATGTGTGTTTGATACAAGCACTCTCAGAACGCCCTTAATAAGTTATAATCTCAGATTTGTAATAACTCTGAATGCCTCTTGTATACTGTATGTAATACAATTAGTCCTTCAGTTGAATTATGCTTGGCACTTTAAAGTGAAGAAGACCTGAAATAACAATTAGTTACAAGACGATAATTATTTATTAAATTCATAAATCTAAAAAATCTAACAAAAATTATGTTAGTAAATTCAAAAATAACATAGTACTTACAATTAACATAGAATTTATTTTCTGAATTCAGATTTAAAAAGAAATATTAAAACAAGATTATTAAAACTTTTGATTAACGGATGAATCATTTGGATGACAGTGAGAATCTGGTTACAATAAAAAAAGATGAAACTTTTGATGGTTGATTGCTTATTAATAGTTTAATAATTTTCCATTTTAAGAGCCTTTATTTCACTTGCAGTTTTGAGTTGTGATTGTATTCATAGTTGAAATGTTAATGATTGATTCATTTACTTTTGAAGTTAATTTGAGGTATTGATTATCAAATGTAGGGATCAATTTTTAGTTTTAATTGATTGTTGTTTCGTGAGATTTTGTATTTAACAATTTTTAAGAAATGTATCGGTAACTTACTTGGCTGTTGTAGATTAATACTTTACCTATTGACATTTGTGTTAAACCTGAATTAAGTGGTTGACATGTTGCTTTGTAAATATCTGTTTTTGAGGTTTAAGATCTGCTGGTGTGAAGTGTTGAATCTTTTTGTAAAATTTTTTATACTATTTTTATGCTTCTCACTGTTTGGTAGCTATGCCAAGAATAATCACATCCATGATGTCTTTCATTCCATTACTGTTCAACTGTTTAATAATATTGTTTCTTCTCCCATAGAAGTTGTATAATGTCTTGCTAGTTTCTGTATACAGATATTGAATATTTATGATTTTACAATTTTTATTCATGATTATTTTAATAACACTGATGATATTCGTCAGATGATTGATATAATGAATGACAAATACATATTTTAAAAAATGGTTCCTTTTCATATATTCTTTATGTGTAAATTTCGTACCGTTTCAAAGTATTCATTATTTTACCACCTTGAAGTTAGAGAACTGAAATTTGGTACATTTATTTCATAAATGTTAAGTAGAAAAAGTATACCCATTGAATTTAGGTCACTTCCTTGTAAGATGTTAAAATAAAATAACTACCCTTATACAGTAAATATAAATCTCACTAACTTGCTACGAGCTAGAGAACTGAAATTTCGTTCATATCATCTTAGGGTGATATACTCGAAACATTTGCATTTCGATTACTTAAGTTTAAAGGGTGAAATAAATAAATAAATAAATAGTAATTGGTTCTCGGTATGTCAATCCTACATCAACTTTGTCACCTGTTACTTTACCAAGTACCATATACCAAAAACACAATTGAATTTAGATTATCTGCGTCTAAGGGGTTAAATATTTTTCATAGCTAATATTTGAGGTAAAATTTACTTATATTTGGAAATGCATATCAAAACCTGAGTTAAAATTTTCACGTCCGTTCGGGGAAATGTAATTTTTAGCGCTTACTGGGGCATAGTTGATCTTATATATAGGTTTAAATTGGAAATATGGATCGATTTGGCATTTCTGGGCCAGGAAATAGTTTTTCTGGATTACGTGTAATGATAAGGTGTCACTCAATAGGGGTTCTCATTTAAAATTATCGACTTACCCACAAAATACCCTATTTTTGGGGAAGGGTTTGAAATTTACGATACACCAAAAAACTGGGTCTCGTTAACAATCTCCAAAGCAATTCTGTCTATTTCCATTAATAAACAATAATAATAGGGGGAGGGGGGGACTTTTAAGACACCTGGTATATACTAATTTTATAATCCCCTCTCATTCCCGTTTTGAAACATAAAACAATGAAACACATCCTATGCCATCCAAATAGCAAATTTTAGCACATCATTCAAGGTTTTATCAAAATCGAATCAGTAGTTTTGAGTTTAAACGGTTTTATTTCATACAATATTTTAGATTGATTATTATAAAACAATAGAAAATGTTAAAGGATAAACACATTTATGCTAATTGGAATTTTTTGTAAACTTTGTATTTTCTTCAGTTTATTGTTTCTGATATTTAACGTTAATGTTGCTATGCAACCCACTTTGGTCTTTATTGCAATTTTGGTGAGAGGATTTGAAAAGAAGTATAAACGTTAAAATCTGCATTATAGATCTTTTATATATGTGCAAACATGTTAGTTATTTTCCATTATCCTTATGTATATTAATATAATTATTATGTATATTTTTATAAATATATACATCTGACCTTGTGATCCTATTAACACAAATCTATAAACCTGACTACTTCACCTAACCTTTTGTCTACAATACAGTATCCTCTACACTAAAACATTTATTATAAAATCCTATCAATACTTTTTATACGACTAACCCTTAAACTATACGGACCAAATCATACGTAAGAGTTCGAGTACACACACACACATATATACATAATTTTTAATGACACCCCAAAATGTGTTCTGTGGACTATGATTCCTGCTCACTGGCTACTCCTGACCATAGGTCTCACCATGGAAATTAGTTAATAAACTAATGTACACAAATACAATTTAGGACCAAGCATTGGCATTGTTGCAATAAGCTGATTGTGTTGGTTGTTTTATATTGTTGTACCATTCTTTGTTTAACACTTTACACTCTGCCAAGTAATACGATTCATTGTCTAAAACTTTCTCTCCTTCATTTACAACTCCCAGTAAACTAAGCTTTGAAATGAATTAAACTTTATAATTGACTAAATAAATATTCATGAAATATACACTAAAGGCATACTTCCTCACTTTACCAATTAAAATCAGTTCAATCCAAAGTTTAGCTTTCTAAGTGGGAACCATACCTCATTGTTTATTAATTTATACACTTGGCACCTTTTCTCTATTTAATGTATATGAATTAACAATATATCATTATATTTAACCGTAAACTTGTTACAATAAGTATTTTAAATATTAGAAATAAACTTTTATTATATTGTGTGTAG
>JAGFPH010000119.1:328503-339375 GCA_018207615.1 Philaenus spumarius | reverse complement strand
CTGACGAGCATTTAGATAATTGCAATAAAAGTTATCGGTTCGAAAATGCCTGAATAGATAGGCGAAACGATCGTCACCAAGTTGTAAACAAACTACATGACTGTGAGCGGAATAAACAAGAAAATAAAGGTATTTACTTTTACATTTATATAACCAGTCCTTAAAGCAAAAACTAAGCCTATTGAGGTTCAACAACAAACTGTGTATGCTGCTTAGGTTTAATTAAAATTTTGCAATGTGACGGACCTGTCATGGTTTAGTTTTAGTTGGGCTAAATAAAGAACTAAAGAGACATTTAAAACAATACTTTAGCGTAGCTTCGAAGAGGTAAAACGATAACGAACTTGACATTACACTTGATCGAGTTTAGTAAATGTAACATGCTATTTATACGTTTTAAACTTTATGCTTTAATCGTGAGATAAGAGAATCTAAACTGTTAAGAATCTAAACTAAGCCTGTTAAAAATGTGACCCGTTTGTAACTTCCAACTGAAGCATCAACATGTGTGTAAACAATCATCAACATAGCACTTAGTAAGCCCTGAAAATGGTGGAGCTACTGGCGGGAAAATCCGGAAAAGCGGGTTAAAAGGTTTGACGTAAACTAAATATACAGACTCGGAGTGTTCAAACATTTACTATCAGCAAACATGTCCTGAGCATTATTATTGATTTCAGTACTGCTTGCCAACAAGTTCAGACAGAGTTTATTTACTCGAGTTAGGGAAGTCAAAATGTAAGTAATATATATAAGTGTACTTTGAAACAGGACTGAATAAGTTGTATTTATTTACATTAAATATTTATTTAAGGTATTTGCTATGGCTGAGCAGGTGGCCCAAGCTATCAATGTAAACAATTAGGAGACAAATAAGGAGTAGGTTTAGGCAACAGTTTACAATCTTAGAATTCGCTGGAGTTAAGTCTTTTAATTATAAAAATAAAAAAGGGGAGAAAATACCACACCATTTATACAAATTTAAATTTGGGTGACAAGGGGTATTTTCGATAAGTTTGCAATAATTGAAATAAACTGGATGTTTAAGAGTAGGGCAAAATTATTAATCTTTTTAAATTATAAACCGTGCGTTCAAGGGGAAAATTGTATATGTTTATTATGTAATTTGTGAGTAAAGGAAGATATTTTTCACTTTATAGCAAAATGTCCGAAATAAGCAGATTTGACAAAGTCATCTTTCCATCGAAAGGTTTTGTCTAAACGAGAGTTTGAGAAATGTTTTAATGGTAAGGATTGGTCAACTCTTTGTAAATTTGTTCAGAACGCATGGCAGTGTAGATGGAATCTCATACAAGAGTTTAATTTTACTTAATGTTTATTTTGCTATTATATAATTGGGTGTATGCTTAAGTGTTAATGTGTTACAAATGACAATAAGTTACAGAAAAGATTAATTTTATGAATTGATACTATATAATTGTGTGAATTTATATACATGTGATAATATACTATTTAAATAAAACATATGTTCCATTATATTTTATAGAAAAGAACCTGTACGATTAATGAATGACTATAAGTGAAATAGTAAGGGATAAACCACAAAAAAGACGGATACAATCTATGATAGCCTGGACTGTAAATATTGAAACCTTCCTTGCCAAATGAGCGATTTCATATTAATACTTTTAGATACATGTAAAGTTTAGCTGAAACTATAATCCTTCATTTTATCTATAGGCGTACATATAATAAAATCGTAAACAGACTTTTTGTCTGTTTGCCTGTGCGTTTGTGCACACACATCTCTACAACGGCTGAACCAATTTGGATATGGTTTTCAGTGATGTATTGAGATAAGCTTGGGCTAACATTTAGTGTTTGTTTCAAATGTTGAAATTGGTTTACAAATCCAAATTATAAGACAATATTAATGTGCGTTTTTTTAACACTTTTCACTGCTAAGGACGCACATGTGAGTTTGACACTGAACACTATGAGAAGCGGCCTACGCACAGTGCATTGCGTGCTTTGCATCCCTCCACCCCAACCCTTGTATTGGGAGAATTTTCAATACACAGAGCATTGCGTGCTTTGCACGCCAATTTTAGGCCTACGTCTCTGGACGCACATGTGCGTCCGCTTTAAAGTATTAGTGATTATTACGTAGAAAGGTTCAAAAATAAAAAATAAAGTAATTTATACTCATTTAGGTTATAAATATAAAAAAGGTCAGCTCCTAGCATAGGAAATACGAATTTAGCCTAGCAGTGAACGTGATAATTAACGCGCTGTGTATACAAAACCAAAACTGACAATATGTATCAACAATGCATAAACGTACCTGGAAGACATCATTACAAAATTGCAACAGAACATCGTGGAAGATACAATGGCCCGTTCAGATAAAGTTGTTCTAATTTAATAGACGTAACATTGTATTGCGTACTCACGATGCTCGCCTAGAACTCATTTTTGAAACATACAGGGCTTAACTTATCCCATATGATGCTCTGCAATATCCTTTAATTTATTGCCACGGTGAAGACGTTTACAATTTTGGAAGGATGCGAAAATAATATATGTTTTTGTGTATGAAATAGCAGGCACAGATAGTTGTTACATAAATTCTGTTTGAACAAACTCGTTGAAAACGCGTTACAGTTTCATTTAAAGAATGTACACATGAATAATTTTAATGTGACGGATGAGTGCTGTGTTGGGTTGAACAGTATGACGAATCAGTGAGTACAGTTTAAATTAATTTATAAAGTGAATTCGATTTAAAATTGATCACGCGTAAGTGGCCAGTTGGGGTAAACAACTCAATCCATCCTTTGTTATGTCAATACATAGTAATAATGACGTCATAATTCGGTCAGGTCATCGCTTCTCACAAGCTGTCATCAATCATTTGTTGAAACCTTGATTTGTCCAACCTTACCGTTGCACATGAAATACTACCTTTTAAAAGTACTTTTCCCATGTTTAGAACTGAATTTAAAAAATATAAGCTATGTCTATAGAGTAACATTATACATGCTGTTCATTTACAAACTTTTACAACTCTACTTAAACTCATACACATTTCAAATATTGCAGTTGTTTCACTGTGTACTGTTCATAAGGGGGAAGAATTTTGAAATGTTTTAAAAAGGGTTATTATACCCCACACCCAAAATACAGTTTTAATAGTTTAACATCATTTTGTCATTAAAACCGCTTTTGATTGATACGGATTGTACACAATTTAAAACAGCTGTAAAAACATATTTTTGAATGAAATGCTTAGATTTTAATTTTTTATTATATAAACTTCATACTTTTTATGAGCTTACAAACTCTTTGACTATAACAATATCTAAAAGTTATAGACAGAAAAATCATAATTTATTGTGTGAGTAGTTTCAATGGATATCATATTCCAACTACTTACGCGTTCTTATTCGAACTGGGAACTGGGTGCAACCACACATCCTCCAAGTCCTAGATTTTAAACAAAACAACAAAAATCTATTAAAACCTTTCAAATTGTATTCTTTTTAAACACTTTTCTAAATTAAACAAACATGAGTTCATTCAATTTAACTTTTTTCTTCAGCCCCTTTCATAGCCACCCTATCCTGTCCACTGAATCTCTGTATTTCACCACTAACAAGATCTTTACCTAAACATATTCAATCTAGGAAATTTGACTGTCGGAATAAACAAAATCTGGGAGATGGAAAAGTCTGCCTAACTCTGTAATACGTATATCTCTGCCACCAAAAGCATCTTAGCGGTATAAAATATCAGAATGACAAACCATGTTAGGTGAATGTTGTTGCGAGGGTTATCCCAACTCGCCTTAGTGGCTGTAACCTCATAAAAGCCAGTTTAAACTTGGCTATTTCCTCACTTCAGATTGGAATTTAGAAGTCTAGGCTTCAATAACGGAGCTTAAAATTTAATGAATATTAAAAACAACTACTTTCTTTTTCAGCGAGGACAGTATCCAGAGGTTGCATTATAAAATAATTACATTGTTTGCTTTAATTGCGACAGTGAGACACTTACAAATCCCTAATGGTTCGAGTCTCATAATTTTGGACTATCCATTGAATCCCTTCTATAGGGATGTAGAATCAGTGGGTTTGTACTATAGACCTTTCCAATGTTATAGTCAGGTCCATAATAAGCTACAGTGCGCACTTCTGGAGCTTTAAAGAGAGTGAGCGAGTCGAAGCAACGCAAAATGTTGATAAAAAGACTTTGCTTTTTAATACCCCGAATCACATATATTATTTCTCAAGGCCATGTTTTTGTCGGTACGCTATAACTTCCTTAATACATCATCAAATTACATGAATGAGGCATCATTTTAAAGCTTTCCTTAACCGCTACACCGGAAAAATATACAAAATACAATTATACGAACAAATAAAAAAAAAAATTGTAATAAATAAATAAGGAATCCGAAAGTAACAGTGATGTAAGATCAAGTAAGTTGTAAAATTTAAATGAAATAGGTTTTTAATGTTTTGTTGTGAGCTTCCATTGCTTTGCAAAGTCAAAGGTCTATAATGAAATGAAAATAGTGTTTTTATTAAGACATGATAATACTAAATATTACAAAATTAACAAACTAACACTTTTTTGTTGCATTTCGTCAGCCAGGTTGGCACTTAACTCTGAAAAACATAAATATTTAATATTTTTTGTTATTAAATATACAATAAAACTAACAAACACCAAATAAATGAAAAAAAAACAGCATGAAATGAAAACAGTGTAAAATATATCTTAACCCTAATTAATAATAAAAATTTTAATCTTGCAAAAAACTTAGTACGTACGAGAGTAATAATATAATATAATATAACAGCTGATTTCACAAATCATCTGTAATACTTAAACAAAACCTAGCATAGATTATAATTTGGGGTTATGTTTACAACTTCAATTAATAATATAAGTCTTGTGAAGTAGATTTTTTTTAAATTTTAGTTAAATAACTAATGCACGTCAGTGGTTCAGCGTCGTTATCGAATTATTATATCTCCTGTTACTATCGTAAACTGATAAATTTAGTAATAATTTTGACATTATTTCATTGCTACTCTTAAATCTTTATGAAGTAGAAATTATAAAGAAATGGGTGTTAGATGGGAATCAAGGTGGTTTTATTTAGTCAAGTGTCTATATATACAGACTATATATTTAGGCTTTGTCCTGACTGAATGACTGACTGACATAGAGTCAACGTGGAGCAAAACCTATTAAAAGCTTAGCAACAGTGAAAGTTCGGATAAAACAGCTGCTCGGATCAAAATCTTAGCAACACATGTTTGTTTACATTCATAACCATAGCAACCATCATAGCACAATAAACATCCTTTTTTTGTTTGATCAACAAACTAAAATCAAACACAAACAAAAATCAACGAAAAGTTATTACTGTATTATAAAATTATAGTCGAACATCTGTTGCTACATAAAGTTTTTTGGGTGGTTTGGATAAAAACTTGACATAATTTTAGATAAGAAATGAACCAAAACACGTTTATTTGCAAATAATTTGTAAAATTTAGAATCAGGTAGTTATTCTTCACAACTAACAGTTTTTTTAGATTATTTAAATCAAATAAATACATTCTGTAATATAAGTCAAACATCAAAATTGTTACATATTATATTGTTTCCTTTAGTTTGTAATATCTAAATTTGTTTAAAATGTTGATTATTGATATTTAAATATTAATTGTGAAATTACGACGCATGCTTAATTCGAGTTATTTTTATTGGTCGTGTCTATTTCGATATCTGTCTTACATTAGCTATGTATAGGTCACCTATCAATCGACATTTCCATAAAAATATCAGAATATTCAATAATATGTATGCACTGGCAGGGGTTGCTCTTCAGGGTTGGTGAGAAAAGCGAGCAGAGCTAAATCCCAGTAATACTATATAATACTTGTACTTTCGATGTTTCACAACCGAAACAATAATTAACAAATCAGTTATATATGTTTTACTGAACTATTATAATTAAAATAGACTTACACTAGTTATTATTATAAAAACTGTAGCCGTTGAGTATATTGCATTTTGTCGTTAAAACTGTAAAAACTATGTGGGTCAAGTGACATTGCATGAGAAGACTTATAACGCTTGGTGAAGTGTAGAGTGATGTTAAAATAATGCTTGCATAAATACATGCACAATAGATTTGATAGTTATTTGTTATGAACTAGGTCACAGAGGGAGAATATTAATATCGGTAAAACCACAGAATTTAGAATTTCAGAAATGGTGGTGAAAATTATATTTTAAATTCTATATTTGTTTTAAAAATATACATATGTATCCTTGGTAAAAACGTGTAATAAGCGTTTCTCGATTAAGCGCATTGTCAAATAATGTACATGAAACACTTCTTACATTTTAAACATACACTGTTCACATTTATTTCTTCGTCTATTAATTGCGTTGTCAAAATAAATTAAACATACTTGTATAAGAAAAAACCTATGTCTTTGTATATACAGGGTGAATTAGGAAGAAACTGAGCTCCTATCATACTAGTGACACCAAAGCAAACAGTTCATATAAACAAAGGTTCGGAAATGCTTCCTTTTGTAGTTATGCACCATTTTTTGTTTTTTTACAAAATAATACTTTGGATCTTTGGATATAGGAAATATATTAAACGCAAATGTTGGATACATATTTGGTATGCCATCTTTTACCCATGTAAAAAAGACCAAAACATTTTTCATATATTTCCAAAATGGCGGCTGTTGAAAATAAGTAATGTAAAATATCTCTAAAACCGCCAACTTTACAAAAATATTTCAAGAAAAAAATTATTTATAATGACAATCATTACGGGGTTTTGATATTGCTTTAACTTAAAAGAAAACCGAGTTGTGAACTAAATATTTTTGATATTACCGACAACTACCAAGATAATTTTGATTTGTTTTTTGTTTAGCCAATAACTCGGGTTTTTAAGTAACAGTTTGTGTAACTCAGCTCAAAATATTACCCGTAAGCCTAAATGTTTAATTTGTTTAGTTATAAAAAATTATGATTTCCTGAAACTGATCCTTATTTTATACTGTCGAAGCCGGGTACGTCTGTAGCAAGAATAATGTGAACAGCTAGCCGACTACTTAACATGTATAATATATAAGTCTAGTCTTGACAATGTATCCAGCCATAAAATATTTGCCAAGAAACATTGTAGTTTGAAATTAGACCGGACCTTCTCTCTGGTTATTGTAATACAGTGGATGTTTTCTGTTAATACTAGGAATTGCATGGGTGCCAAACAACACAAATCTTGGCACAGTTTTCATATTACACTACATATTCCGAACCCTTCACCAGTCTAGACATGACGGTTACTATGTTACTGTCTTGACATAAGTCTCCCAAACTGTAATGACGTTCTTATCTCTTCTCAAAAATTTATTCCCTGATGTATAATCAATTGTTTTCACACAAATACACTTTCGGTGGCAAATATAAAATATTGATATTTGTTGTACATTAGTGTAGGTTTGAACTACTTTTCAGCTTTAGTGATATTGTTGCCTTAACGGCAAATCTCTTATGTAGAACATACGAGTACCCGATGATAATTGATACGTTATATCGGCATAATGAATCGTGTTTAATAAATTGCACAATTAATTGTATTTATATAGTTAACGTAATTTAAATGTTAGAGTTGATAGGGCAGAGGAAGCCTAATTTCCATTATGTAACAGATTTGTAGTGGCAGATTATCACTATTTGGCTGATATCCTAGGTTGAAAGAATTTAAAGTAAAACGGTTTGGTAATATATAGTTAAATCAGGAAGATTGTTACAGTTCTTGAATGGCAAAGATTGGTTTAAATTATATAACTATCACATTTAAGCTATTAGGGGTAGCTTTTCAACCCTTTTGGTTTCCCGGGTTCAAACAGGTTAAATTGGTAAAAGAGAGATCAATAACAACACATCTGTGGTGATACTTGATTTATGCTTATTTAAACAAATTTTCTCAGCTCGGCAAGCATGCCACTCGTAAGCATTAGCTAACAATTATTTTTATCTTACACAATTTATATACTAAATATTGAATTGACAAAACAGACTGGATGAACGGTGTCGGCAACTAGTTACGTTTATCTTATCAACCCCATCCTCTAAATTCAGTATGACATTATCAATAGACCAAAATACTCTGTTTTTCTTACTCAGTGTGACGTTCTCGGTGCGACCTGGTCCGTCCTTCACATGAATCGTGACGTCTTTTCCAGATGTTTTAACAGTCATTACTTTGATCCGTGTTGTCCCACGGTGTCCAATCTCTCGACCTCACTTCCCTAGCAAAACTGGACTAAACTGGCAGCCTCCCAACTCAATGGTCACCCGACCACTCCACACTGGCCCACCCACTCACTGGCGTAAATCGTAGATTCTGACTATCGTATATAACCCGTGTAGCTTACTGTTGACATACTCAAATAAAACAATAGCTCCTTCCGTAGCCAACAATCCCTTGTTCTGTCTTGCACGACCTCTTACGCAACCGAGTTTACATTCCTGTTAACATTTCTGCGTCTATCTTGCCCAACTCAATACCTTCACATTAAAATATACTAACTCTAATAATGAATATAACTAAACATATCTAGAACCCTCGACTAATCTTAACAAACCTGACAAGTCTAAAAAGTGTTTGATTGATTTGTGGGCTTATGAGCGTTGTTGTTTAAGTTGTACAATTTAAAGATTTTGTGTAATGAATGCTTTGCTGATGGGTGTCGTCCATGTATTGAGTTTTTTTTTTGTAAAAAATATGTTTATATTTCTTTCTTTTTTGTAAATAAACTCATTATTATTAAATAATCATTTAACGTTCCATTTTTACAATGTGTGTAAGTAATGTTTGCGTTCGCATTCATATATGGGTTTGAAATTAAAATTTTATAAATATTAAAAAAAAATTTATATTGGAGTAACTGGAGTAATTTTTTGTGTTTACGTTGTAAAAGTTTGAGATTTTGTGAAGTGAATGCTTTGCTTCATTGAGTTTTTTTAGATATATTTATTTATTATATATCTTAATTTTATATATTGAATTTTCTAAATCGTAGTAATATGCCTACTGTGCACAAAGAAAACTTTTTTACAATATGTTCTGATGCATAGTCAAATAAATGTTTCGATAAATGTCACTGTAACTAAATAGTTTTGTTTACTATAAGACTGTAGTGTTGCTGTACTTAAATAATAATTACATGTTAATAAATTATTACATACATTTTACTTTATTATTATTATTTTGTTTAGCTGTCCGATGATGAATCGGGTGCAGTATCTTTTCGCATAAAAATGTGTCGGACGTTATCCGCTAAAGATTTAATATGCATAAGGCAACAAATATTTAAATACATGTGCCTGACTGAGTCCGTTAATTTCAAAATAGCAACGCAATCAGACACCAATGGTTGACATAATTTTAACCAAAAGGTCACTCTATATTTCATGTTTTACCATAGTATAAAACATGTTTATAATTAAACTAGCTGGCCCGACCCGGCTTTGCACGGATAGACAAATCAAAGTTAAATGTATATTAAAAAAAATAAATATTTTATCAGTAAATATATTACAATATGTATATGCAACTTTCATAGCGAGCACCTATGGCCCTAGGGGAAGCTACATACCAAATTTCATTCCAATCCGTTTGGTAGTTTTGAAGAAATCGTGATTTAATAACTTTGATCTCCCCAAACCTCACTTAAAATATCGAATGTTTTCAAACCCTTTCTTAGTAAGCACCTATGGCCCTAGAGGAAGCTCCATACCAAATTTCATTCCAAATCCGTTCGGTAGTTTTGAAGAAATCGTTTTTTAATAACTTTGATCCCCCAAACCCTCCCTAAAACTTCGAATTTTTTGTAACCCTTTCTTAGTGAGCACCTATGGCCCTAGAGGAAGCTACATACCAAATTTCATTTCAATCCGTTCAGTAGTTTTTGAGAAATCGTGTTGAGTGAGTGAGTGGTATTTCGCTTTTATATGTAGATTACCCTAAGCCCGGCTATAGGGCTAGCTGGCCCGACTCGGCTTTGCACGGATAGACAAATCAAAGTTAAATGTATATTAAATAAAAATTTATATCAATAAATATATTACAATATGTATTTCCTATGGGGATTTTTAGTAACTTTGACCCCCCCCCCAAATCTCCCCTAAAATTTAGATTTTTTTAAAAACTCTTTCCTAGCGAGCACCTAGGGCCCTAGAGGAAGCTACATATTAAATTTCATTACAATCCGTTCGGTGTTTCTTTTTAGTAACTTTGACCCCCAAAAAACCCTAAAATTTCAAATTTTTTAAAAACCTTTCTTAGCGAGTACCTAGGGCCCTAGAGGAAGCTACATACCAAATTTCATTCCAATCCGTTCGATGGTTTTTTGTAGTAACTTTGACCCCCCAAACCTCCGCTAAAATTTAGATTTTTTTGAAAAAAACTTTCATAGCGAGCACCTATGGCCCTAGGGGAAGCTACATACCAAATTTCATTCCAATCCGTTTGGTAGTTTTGAAGAAATCGTGATTTAATAACTTTGATCTCCCCAAACCTCACTTAAAATTTCGAATGTTTTCAAACCCTTTCTTAGTAAGCATCTATGGCCCTAGAGGAAACTACATACCAAATTTAATTCCAATCCGTTCAGTAGGTTTTGATAAATCGTGATTTAGTAACTTTGACCCCCCCAAACCCCCCCTAAAATTTCGAATTTTCGGAAACCCTTTCTTAGCGAGCATCTATTGCCCTAGAGGAAACTACATACCAAATTGCATTCCAATCCGTTCAATGGTTTTAGAGAAATCGTGATTTTGTAACTTTGACCCCCCCCC